>CAMRHE010000805.1:327500-440000 GCA_947044405.1 Leptodactylus fallax
CTCCCCAGCCCCCGGGACCCCCTGTATCTATAGTGACTCTCCTATAAGGGCCCCCTCCCCCTCACGTGACAGCGCTGGTGGTCTTCACAGATGCAGCGAGCTGTGAAGAATTAATTGGAGAATTAACCAGAAGTTTTTCTTTTTCTTTTTTTCTATTTTTTTTTGGAATACAGAAGAGACAGAACAGACGTCCATTCTGTGCCGGCCATCGGGGCAGGCAAAGGTCCTGACTCCTCACAGATGTAGCAGAGGTGAGCGCGCGGCTCTCAGATGTCAAACTGTGTCCAATTACCAATTATCAGGATGGAGATGGGGGGGGGGATTATTATTATTACAAATGACCATTCGGGCAGAGACTGGGGGGCCCACGACTAGGTGAAGCCCTCGGCCCTCTTATAGTCAGATAGGGCAGGCCGTGCAAAATAAATCAGTGGGCAACTGCTCCAGGAAAGGGTTAACCCAAACCATATATATTAAGGCTATAGAGGTTGGTAAGAGCCCCATGACCCACATAGAACCCCCTTATGTGAAACTGTCTCTTCCTCAGCCCCACTAGGTCTTACATTGTTGCCCGTATGTGCGGTGACCCTAACCTGGCAACTGATCAAAAGGGGTATCAGGATCTGCTTATGGGGCAGATGTTTTTAGAGATTGTTTCTAGTATTACATTGTCACCCTATTTATTTTGTATTCTTAGCCCTTCACTATTACATTGTTACTCCACTTTCAGTTACACAATACACTGTCACCCCCATGACTGTTACATTTTTACCACTTTAGTATTACACTGTCACCCCTGACTGTTACATTGTTACCCCCTTCATTATTATACTGTCACCCTCTGACATTACATTGTTACCCCTTCAGTATTATACTGTCACCCCTCTGACATTACATTGTTACCCCCTTCAGTATTATACTGTCACCCTCTGACATTACATTGTTACCCCCTTCATTATTATACTGTCACCCCTCTGACATTACATTGTTACTCCTTTCAGTATTACACTGTCACCCTCTGACATTACATTGTTACCCCCTTCAGTATTATACTGTCACCCTCTGACATTACATTGTTACCCCTTCAGTATTATACTGTCACCCTCTGACATTACATTGTTACCCCCTTCATTATTATACTGTCACCCCTCTGACATTACATTGTTACTCCTTTCAGTATTACACTGTCACCCTCTGACATTACATTGTTACCCCCTTCAGTATTATACTGTCACTCCTCTGACATTACATTGTTACCCCTTCAGTATTATACTGTCACCCCCCTCTGACATTACATTGTTACCCCTTCAGTATTATACTGTCACCCCTCTGACATTACATTGTTACCCCCTTCAGTATTATACTGTCACCCCTCTGACATTACATTGTTACCCCCTTCAGTATTATACTGTCACCCCTCTGACATTACATTGTTACCCCCTTCAGTATTATACTGTCACCCCTCTGACATTACATTGTTACCCCCCCTCCCTTCAGTATTACACTGTCACCCCTCTGACATTACATTGTTACCCCCTTCAGTATTATACTGTCACCATCTGACATTACATTGTTACCCCCTTCAGTATTATACTGTCACCCCTCTGACATTACATTGTTACCCCCTTCAGTATTATACTGTCACCCTCTGACATTACATTGTTACTCCCTTCAGTATTATACTGTCACCCCCCGACAATAAACCCCCCCCCCCCCCCCCCATGTCCCCCCAGATTACACGTCACCCCCTGACAACTGTACCCCCCCATAACGTCACCCCCGAGCCCCCCGATACACTCCACCCCTCTGACATTACATTGTTACTCCCTTCAGTATTATACTGTCACCCCTCTGACATTACATTGTTACCCCTTCAGTATTATACTGTCACCCTCTGACATTACATTGTTACCCCCTTCAGTATTATACTGTCACCCCTCTGACCTGACATTACATTGTTACCCCTTCAGTATTATACTGTCACCCCTCTGACATTACATTGTTACCCCCTTCAGTATTATACTGTCACCCCTCTGACATTACATTGTTACTCCCTTCAGTATTACTACTGTCACCCCTCTGACATTACATTGTTACCCCTTTCAGTATTATACTGTCACCCCTCTGACATTACATTGTTACTCCCTTCAGTATTACACTGTCACCCCTCTGACATTACATTGTTACCCCCTTCAGTATTATACTGTCACCCCTCTGACATTACATTGTTACTCCCCTTCAGTATTACACTGTCACCCCTCTGACATTACATTGTTACCCCTTTCAGTATTATACTGTCACCCCTCTGACATTACATTGTTACCCCTTTCAGTATTATACTGTCACCCCTCTGACATTACATTGCTACCCCTTTCAGTATTACACTGTCACCCCTCTGACATTACATTGTTACCCCTTTCAGTATTATACTGTCACCCCTTGCACATTACATGTTCCCCCCAGTATTTAGCCCCCCCTGTCACCCCTCTGACATTACATTGCTACCCCTTTCAGTATTATACTGTCACCCCTCTGACATTACATTGCTACCCCTTTCAGTATTACACTGTCACCCCTGACTGTTACATTTTTACCCTCTTCAGTATTATACTGTCACTCCTCTGACTGTTACATTGTTACCTCTGGATTATTGGCTGTGACACATGAGGTGCTCCTGTCACTAATCTCAGGTTCTGTCAATCACCTCCTTATTTAGGTTATTAAATAATAATATGTCTCGTGAATCTCTTGCTCCTTCCTTTGACTTTCAATGACCTAATAACTTAATGAACTTAATAGCCCTAAATACCGATCACTAGTAATTGTGAAAGTGGCGTCTGTGCTGGTGGCATCACGCGGGTCACTATTTCTTCATATATGAGCTGTCACCTCTGCTGATGTCATCAGAGACACAACTGATGCAAGGTCCACAACCTGTGTTGCCCCTGTGTGACCCACTATTATATACTACAGCACTGAATTCTGGGAGACCATGTAGGGTGATTGGAGAACTTAGACAAGATCAGTCCTGTCACCTGTAGAAAACTAACCTTATATATTCCTTGGATACATGAAAGATAACACTGAACATAAACACGGTGACATCTACTGGCACCATAATCATAAAGCTGAGGCGGCAGGCACAGAGACGGATTGTACAGTACGTCTTGACCTCTGTCCCTGGAGAGCCATCTTCTATATGGAAAGCTTTAGCGCAGGGCCCCGGGCGATCATAACAGGATTAATCCACATATGGAAGAAAAGCAAAGGATTTTCCCAACACCGAAGCAAAAGCAGAGATAACATGGAATAAATCAGAAATAATTAAAACCAGATCCACAGAAAACTCCAATAATAGGAATTACTGCAAGAAACCGGGGAGGAACAAATGACCCCGAACTCTGAGATGAACTGCAATTGTTGAAATGTCTGCCCCATAAGAGACGCTGGGTTTTCACAATCTATCATCAGAGGAATCAAAGCTCAGCATTTCTGATACAGAGGTCCAAATCCCCTGCATAGAAAGTACAAAAGGACAAAATTCTGCTTACCACTAGGGGGAGCTGAGGAGCTGACTGCATACTGTGCTAGTATTGAGCTCAATATATGCAGTAAGCTCCAGAGCGCCATCTAGTGGTGGCTGCAGGAGGATAGAATTTCATCTTCTCACTCTGTCTATGCAGGAGATTTGGAGCTCTGTATCAGGAACAAAGAGAGCTGTCAATTTAGACTTAATTTCAGATATTTTCAGATACAGATTTGATACAGAAATTTTTGCTGGAGAGTTCTTAACCTTCTTGTGGGCTTATAAGGTCTGTGAATATTTACATTTATTAAGGTTTACTGAGTTGCTTCCATTAATTTGTAACATGCAGGGGCCAAATATACAGGGGTAGGATTTATACCCTTTGTTTTTCTTAAAATAACTGACAAGTTGTCACAGCTTTGCCCCATTTCTATTATCATTCATTTTTTTTAGCAATTTATTAAAGAGGACTTTTCAGCACCTCCACCAACTTCAGCTCTTTTCATCCTTTAATAACCGCCTCTCCACTAATTCTGGCACAGTTGGAATTTTTCTCTAGCCCCCACCGTTCCCGAGCAATCAGTGCTGGTAGTTTTGGTGCATGATATGCTAACTAGATGTCAAGAGGGTGATGTCAGGCAGGAGCAGGCAAGAGGGTGTGACTCAGAGCTCAAATCAGATAGTGGACAATGTTAGAGCTCACAACCACATCCCATTCTCTGCTCCAGCCTGGCACCACCCACTTGTTATTAAGGAATCTAGTTACCAAAACTACTAGAACTGATTGCTCAGGAATGGTGGGGGTTAGAAAAAAATTCCAACTGTGCCAGAATCAGTGGAGGGGCGGCTACTAAATTATGAAAAGAGCTGGAGTTGGGGGTGGTGGTGAAAGGTCCTTTTTTATAGCAAAATGCTACCCAATTGCAGGAAGGCCAATAGATATCAGGGCTCCCCACAGCGGCCCGGAGGTTAAGAACCCTCATCAGCGGCAATACATAGAGAATACATCTGGGTAGATTGTTGTGATTGACAGTTCACAGACTTACAGCAAGGATGGAAATTAGAATGCCAGCAGCAGATAGCACAGCGTCATTAATTGTCTCTCCCGATTTGTTGGGGTACCGGATACTTTCATCCTTACAGTAGAACCCCCGATGATACGGTTGGATTCTGTTAGTTTCAATTATCAGGAAAGGGAGGGCGGCTAGCCACAGAGCAAGAGAGAAAAACACAAAAAGGGAGATACGTCAATGCACAGAATAATACACATGAGCTCACAGCACAGGGCAGGCCGCGCCGAGCCGTGCAGGACCTCCCAGGTGTAAGGATGGTGCCCAGGGCGCCATCCTTACTATGGGAGGGGGGCAGGGCTCCGCGCGGGCCGGCTCCTGTGCCACATGTCACTTACAGACACCAACGCCACCAGCACTCCCAGTGCCAGAAGCAGTGGGATTGATATGGTGCTTTTCTTAAATTCATATCGGATGCTGTGATCACTGCAGTAAAAGCCCCTCTGATAGGGTAAGATGACAGATGTGCAGTTGGTCACGACTGCCGGGGCACAAGCTGTTAGGACAAATAGTGAAATGTCACAATCACAATGCATGGCAGGTCAGTACTAGAAATCTGGCACCAAACTACAACTGGAGCCTCCCTTAAAGAGGACCTTTCACCACCCTCAGCTCTTTTCCTCCTTTAATAGCTGCCCCTTCACTGATTCCGGCACAGTTGGAAGTTTTTCTCTAGCCCCCACCGTTCCCAAGCAATCAGTGCTGGTAGTTTTGGTGCCTGATATGCAAACTAGACTCCCTAATGTCAAGTGGGTGGAGTCAGGCAGGAGCAGGCAAGGGAGCGTGACTCAGGGCTCTCACACTGTCTGCTTTTTAATTAGAGTTCTGAGTCACACCCCCTTACCTGCACCTGCCTGACTCCACCCACTTGACATTAGGAAATCTAGTTAGTATATTAGGCACAAAAACAACCATTTGCTCAGGCATGGTGGGGGTGAGAGAGAAAAAATCAAACTGTGCCGGAATCAGTGGAGGGGCAGCTATTAAAGAGCAAAAGAGCTGGAGTTGGTAGAGGTGGTGGAAAGTCCTCTTTGAAACACAGCTCCACCATCATGGAACATCCCAGTATCATAGCTTATGCTCCATTCACATCCAGAGCTGCATTCATTCATTTCTACTTTTTGACATTTATCAGGCTGCAAAACTTTCCAACTCTCTTCCACGTCCTGCTGCTTCTTATTTCACACCCAACACTCTCTGCTGTGATTCTGTGTGGAAGGCGAAGTGTTTACACCAAGCAGTATGACGCGGACAACGCAACACCTTCCGGAATTCCACACAGAAGAGCGTAGTAAATTATAGGCTTGACTTGTAAAGGTGTATTGTCAGAACAGGTGGGCAGTACAATAGGGAATGCAGCTCTAGATGTGACTGAAGTAGAAAACATAGGTGAATGCAGCTCTAGATGTGACTGAAGTAGAAAACATAGGTGAATGCAGCTCTACATGTGACTGGAGTAGAAAACATAGGTGAATGCAGCTCTACATGTGACTGGAGTAGAAAACATAGGTGAATGCAGCTCTACATGTGACTGGAGTAGAAAACATAGGTGAATGCAGCTCTAGATGTGACTGGAGTAGAAAACAATGATGGAGCTCAGAAAATGATTGGAGTAGAAAACATAGGTGAATGCAGCTCTACATGTGACTGGGTAGAAAACATAGGTGAATGCAGCTCTACATGTGACTGGAGTAAAAACAAGAACACCCATCAGAAAACATGATGGAGAGAAAATGATCCAGACTTCAACGATCCAAGCAAATGTAAAGCCGGGGATGATGCGCAGCAATTCACAGGAAGATCAGAAACTGCGCAAGTCCACGCAATGTTCTGGACGGCCGCGAGGAAATAGTCGTCATGCAGCCCCGGCCTTACAATAACACAATATAGCAAAAATGTTACAGTTTACTTCTTAAAGGGCTTGTAAAGGAATAGGAAATAGCGCCACCCCTATCCAAGGCTGTGCCTAGTATTGCAGCTCCACTGAAGTGAGTTGGGCTGAGCTGCAATACCACACACTACCTGAGGACAGATGTGGCACTGTTTGTGGAAGAAATCAGCCATGTCTCCCTAACTCAGTACAACTCCTTTAAGAAAGGCATTACTCCTCTGACCCTGCACGGGGCGAGCGGCCGCGCACACTGAGGTCTTTCTCCTGCGGACAGAGCGCCCTTCAGCATCTGTGAGGAAAGTGGCGAAACATCTTATATAAACCAGGCTCATCTCTATTACACTACCTAAACATTCTAGTCGGCGGCCAACTTGGCCAGGCAGCCAGTCTGACATGCCAAGCGTCCGTGAAGAAGGCTGAGTCTGTGCAGTCTGAGCAGCCAGGATTGTAAGGAGAAGCTTTAGCGCAGATCAGATCCAACCAATCCGATTGCTCGAGGAAGACAGAGCAGCGGCGGCGGCCAGGTCTGCGGAGCTGCAGTTACGTGGCTTTGTGTCACTGCGATTATTTTACACGCAGCTTCTTCTGCAAATGGATCACACATGACAAATCTGTAAAACACATGTTACTCCGGGGAACGGAAAGTTAACTGCTTAATCCCTGGAAGACGGTCGCACGTGACAAACCTTGCACATGTTGTGATATTCCGGGGGAAGCCATTTAATCCTTTTGTTACTGAAAGGGATCAGGACTGAAGAGGTTAAGTGTTTGCAGATGCCGAGGAGCGTGGAGATGTTTACAAGACACAATCCTCACCTTATATTCGCCCTGGACCATGTGACCAAGAGAATCGCAGAGACAGACGATGGCGGCGCGGTTACGGAATTACTGTAGAAACTCTACTAGATTCTGCTTACGATTTGTCACCATTATTAAGATCTCTGCTTGCTGGAAGTGAATTGAAACATTATAGTGTACATGAAGTGGCGGAAATCCCCTATCTATCTATCTATCTATCTATCTATCTATCTCCTGACTTCTTACAGGTGAGGGTTTGTTACAATTGTATCCAGTCTAGACAATCTTCTGTGAAGAAAACCATTCTCAATCCTGTCTTGAGAGTTTGTTACAAGGTATTCCCTGCCGTCCCACAGCAGCACAATATTGGGGTATTTCTGCCCCAATATTGTGCTGCTGTTGGGAATAAGGGAAAACAGATTAACATCATAATCTACACTTAGTGCAGGTAAAATGTATCCGTCTGGAGCCCGGGCGTCTTTGTTCACTGTGGATTCTTGAGAATCATACAATTGCAACAAATCCTCAGCTGTAAGAATGGCCAGGACAGGTTTTCGGCCTCTGGGTGTAGGAATGTTCCTATTCCTAAGAGCTGA
The DNA here is from genome assembly GCA_947044405.1 of Leptodactylus fallax. Taxonomy (NCBI): domain Eukaryota; kingdom Metazoa; phylum Chordata; class Amphibia; order Anura; family Leptodactylidae; genus Leptodactylus; species Leptodactylus fallax. Next base: position 335,382 of record CAMRHE010000805.1, read on the forward strand.
GTTTTTGATATTGGTGAAGAGTTGCACATAACGTCATGTCATGATATATCTCTATCATCTCCTTGTATGATCTGCCCATTCCTTGGAGGTATGGACTGTGCAAAATTAACTCCGCCCCTGAGGAGTGAAGGAGGATCCCTGTAAAAATTCAGGGCTCAGTTACGGGGCCTCTCAGTATGGCAGGGACACCTCTGACTTGGGATGCATTGTGTACTGTAATGTGAGCGGCCATGCTTTCTTACGTGAACTTTTTTTTTTCCAGATTTTTGTATCAATTTAGGCAAATTTTATATCAATTTAGACAATTTAAGATTGAATCTTCTGGGTCCTAATCCAAAATCTGTACAAGGGCCCCACTGACCGTAAGCCATTTATAACACTGGAGTAACCAGCTCCCAATGTGACTACTACACCCCCTATAGCTACCCCCTCCCCCCCCGGAGCTCCAGACCCCTTCAGATGCCGTCCCTTTAATTTCCAATGCAACAAGGGGCCATTTATTAGCCTCCGGGCTCCTGGAGCCGCACAGTCACTTTAGCGCTAATCTCCACATGACAAGGCTCGCTGGGCTGATGACGGAGCTTGGAAATTTCTCTTTAATATTTGGTAGCTGTTTAATTTTGGGAACCGAGCCAATGACTAGAAAGGAAAACGAAAAAACCCACCATGCCAGGTCTGAGCGCCGCGCCCGGAGGGGCATGTGATACCGGGGCAGGCGCTCATTCTAAATATTATGATTGCACGCTTGTGACCAGGGGGCTATTTTAAGCAGTTCAGGGCTACTGGAGCTGAGGGGGGAAAAGAGAGAAGGGGGGGATGGGGGGCTGTAAACCTCATTTAGGTAGTAATAGACGCTCAAATTATTGAAATTGGCTCCTGGCCAAAGTGGCTGAGAGTGAACGACGTCTTATATTCTGCCCGAGAGCTTTGAAGCCGTAAGGTTTATGAAGAAATAATGTCTGTGTACACACCGCCATGGATGTGCCGCAACCGAGCAGCTACTAGAAGACGCCGGAAGTCTGGTAATGTATTATGTGTACTTACCCAGGTCATAGGGCCCCTGTCCTCACACCTACCTACTGCACTACTATCTATCTATCTATCTATCTATCTATCTATCTATCTATCTCATATCTATCTATCTATCTCTCATATCATCTATCTATCTATCTATCTATCTATCTCATATCTATCTCTATCTATCTATCTATCTCATATCTATCTATCTCTCTATCTCATATCTATCTATCTATCTATCTCATATCTATCTATCTATCTCATCTCATATCTCATCTATCTATCATATCTATCTATCTCATATCTACCTATCTATCTCATATCTATCTATCTATCTCATATCTACCTATCTATCTATCTATCTCATATCTATCTATCTATCTATCTCATATCTATCTATCTCATATCTATCTACTCTCTATCTATCTCATATCTATCTATCTCATATCTATCTATCTATCTATCTATCGCATATCTATCTATCTCTCTATCTATCTCATATCTATCTATCTATCTATCTATCTCATATCTATCTCATATCTATCTATCTATCTATCTATCTCATATCTATCTATCTCATATCTATCTATCTATGCATATCTATCTATCTATCTATCTATCTATCTATCTATCTCATATCTATCTCATATCTATCTATCTATCTATCTCATATCTATCTATCTCATATCTATCTATCTATCGCATATCTATCTATCTATCTATCTATCTATCTATCTCATATCTATCTATCTCATATCTATCTATCTATCTATCTATCTATCTCATATCTATCTATCTCATATCTATCTATCAATCTATCTATCTCATATCTATCTATCTATCTATCTTTATCTATCTATCTCATATCTATCTATCTCTATCTATCTATCTATCTATCTATCTATCTATCTATCTATCTATCTATCTATCTATCTCATATCTATCTATCTATCTATCTATCTATCTCATCTTCATATCTATCTATCTATCTATCTATCTATCTATCTATCTATCTCATATCTATCTATCTATCTCATATCTATCTATCTCTATCTATCTATAATCTATCTATCTATTTATCTATCTATCCTGTATCTATCGGGTCCACTGACCACTCTGTAATGTTATCCTGGTATATACTGCTATATACTGGTATCCAGTAACATTCCAGCATCATGAAAACAGGACAGAGTGCGCTCCAGATCTGATGTGGGGCCTGGAGCCATACAGTATAGCATGGTATATAACCAGTATATAACCTCTGTATATAGAAGGAAGGAAGCAGATACAAAGTGTTACAATGTATCGAGACGACTGAACTGAGGACAAGGCAAAGTATAGGAAAAATCTACATTCAAAAAGATTCCATTCACATCTCAATCCAGCATTGTGCACCCCCTACCCCATAGTATAGCCACCCGCACCCCTACCCCATAGTGTAGCCACCTGCACCCCCTACCCCATAGTATAGCCACTCACACCCCCTACCCCATAGTATAGTCACTCACACCCCCTACCCCATAGTATAGCCACCTGCACCCCCCTACCCCATAGTATAGCCACCTGCACCCTCTCCCTCAATAATATAGAATCCTTCACCCATTACCCCCTATAGTATAGACACCCAAACCCCCTATCCTCTAGTATAGCCACCTGTACCCCCTACCCCTATAGCTTCAGCCACCTGCACCCCTTATTTATGGATATTTGCCCCTTTTTACCCATCTTTTCTTTTCCAGCTCCAGCAATACCCCGAGCACCAGGTAACCGATGTCCAGCAGATTCCACCAAAATAGTGACAATGCCAGGAAAGACGGGAAGGAAACAGATCAGATAGAGCCAGAGATTTCTGCAGGCTAATGACTGAACAACTAAAGACCCCCCACCAGAAATGTTAGGAAAGCTGGGTGACCATCAGTCAGCTCTTAAAGGGGTGATCACCCAGATTACCTGGAGTACTGATGGCCTCCTGTGCAATCCAGCACTGCAGCCAGTCTGACCAGGCAGAGCTGCACTGTAAAGCATGGTGGAGCAATAGCAGAGACCACTGAGATGGCGCTGCATTACTAGGCAGAGCTGCACTGTAAAGCATGGTGGAGCAATAGCAGAGACCACGAGGCAGATTCTGGAGCTTAAGTTTATTCAATACAGACAAGCAAAGCTGCAGTGTAAAGTAAGTAGGAGCGACCAAACATACTTAGGAGGGAATTATTAATTATTAATTATACAGATTTGACTTTCAGGTGTCTGGGAAAGCTGGATCCTAACCCCTGGGAGAGCTGTATTGTTTGTCACCCAGCTTTCCTACAAACAGATTATTTATGATTTTGTGGGACATCCATTTCCCGCCACTTTAAAGTGAAACAGCGGAGAGAAATAAAAGGTTATTTACCGGCACTTGAGTCGCAGTATCCAATTTAAGGACAGTACGGGATTGTACGCAGCGGCTTTAATGGGCGATTTCCGCCGCAGTAACGACATTTCTGAATCTCGTAAAAGGCAATAATAGTAAACACTGGGTTCCTGCCGCTCTGCAGTTGCCGTCGCTTGGTGAATGGCTGCTTAATGTAATATCCGATTCAGCAGAATCCCAGGATGCGGCCATAAAGCAGCAAATTTATGTATCATGTGCGTCCCGGCCGAGCGCCAGCCGCCGCTCTGTCAATGTATCTATTGTGGATCTGGAAATCTCTCTTCAGAGTCGACAGCTGCCACCTGCACAAACAGCGCACGGCCATGAATGTGCATGAAAGCCAGGCCCGGAGCGCGCAGAGCGGAAATATTAAGCGTCCCTCCAAAAATCCACTAATCACTTTATAGTGGGGTAGTGGGGGGGAGGGGTGGGGGGTCTTTTAAGGTATTTCCTAAGTTTATGTATATGGACTATTAGACACTCCATCACTTCTGTGTCCCTGACATATCCTGTAAAACAGATATTATAGACAATTTCATACCAAAAATATACAAAATCTCTCTGCAGGCGACGGCTCTGCTTATAAGTCACCATTCACATTACATATCATGTCAGAGGAAACCAACAAGACCAGCCAATCATATAATGTGTATGGGAGGGCCCCCGACTATCCCCTGACATAGGGATGGCATGTGGGACTTCTGGTATCTGGCAGCAGCTTATTACCCCCTACCCACTGAGAACACATGCACACTTGGCCATGCCCAGCATGTATGTGTATGAAGGGATAGAGAGATAGATAGGTAGATAGATAGATAGATATGAAATAGATAGATAGATATGAGATAGATAGATAGATAGATAGAGATAGATAGAGATAGATAGATAGATAGATAGATATGAGATAGATATGAGATAGATAGATATGAGATAGATAGATAGATATGAGATAGATAGATAGATAGATAGATAGATATGAGATAGATATGAGATAGATAGATATGAGATAGATAGATAGATAGATATGAGATAGATATGAGATAGATATGAGATAGATAGATATGAGATAGATAGATAGATAGATAGATATGAGATAGATATGAGATAGATAGATAGATATGAGATAGATAGATATGAGATAGATAGATATGAGATAGATAGATAGATATGAGATAGATAGATAGATAGATAGATATGATATAGATAGATATGATATAGTAGATAGATAGATATGAGTAGATAGATAGATAGATAGATAGATAGATAGATATGAGATAGATATGAGATAGATAGATATGAGATAGATAGATGAGATAGATTGAGATAGATAGATATGAGATAGATAGATAGATATGAGATAGATAGATAGATAGATAGATAGATAGAGATAGATAGATATGAGATAGATAGATATGAGATAGATAGATAGATAGATATGAGATAGATATGAGATAGATATGAGATAGATAGATATGAGATAGATAGATAGATAGATAGATATGAGATAGATATGAGATAGATAGATAGATATGAGATAGATAGATATGAGATAGATAGAATGAGATAGATAGATAGATATGAGATAGATAGATAGATAGATAGATATGATATAGATAGATATGATATAGATAGATAGATAGATATGAGATAGATAGATAGATATGAGATAGATAGATAGATAGATATGAGATAGATAGATAGATAGATATGAGATAGATAGATAGATATGAGATAGATAGATAGATAGATAGATAGATAGATAGATAATTTCTTTTCTTTACACAACCCCAGATGTCGCCACCTTACAGTCTCCAGGGTCCCGGTGAATATCTGGTGTTGGGGCCCGGGAATAACGCTGGAATTCAGGCCGGGCGGATTCTGCTTACATTTGCTCAATCACCTGGTGTGAATAGGAATTCTGCCGCGCTAAATCCCCCACCATTGTGTTGTGGCACGCAGGTTTGTGAGGATCACATGGTGACAAGGGAGTCCTTTCAATTCCCACGGGAGGGATTTCACTGTGATGGCGGCTGGGCCGCTGACCTCCATTCACCGCTCTCCTACTCCCAGAGAGACAAAGGGCCAGCTATGAAGGAGGCATTGTGTGCCCCTCTGTACTGCGAACTGTGCCGCCTGTCTAATGCCCACCAGGAGTGAACAGGTTAAGCTCTTTGGCCAAATGAGAGAAAAAAAAAACCTGTCATTCACCGCGCCCGGCACAATATCCGCACTGTCCTGGTGTAGAAAACCAGATGGATCAGCTGAATGTCCTCCTATGGACAAAGCAGAGGGAGGCGTTCACTCTCTGGGTGAATTCACATGCCGCAGATTTGCTGCAGAAATTTTTGAATGTTTTGTCTTTCTGCAGCTTGTGAATGGATTTGTGCAAAGCTCACGGCAGAGGGAACTGGAAAACCTGTCTACAATGTTAGAGAAATGGGTGATTAGAAGTAACGGGGCCCCTGTGCCCCGGCAGACGGTCACGTCTCAGGGCCCTCATTCAGATGAGGATAATCAGACCCTGCCAGGTATTAGTCACCGCAACGCTCAATGCTCCAATTAATCAGGGAGCAAAAACTTTACCAGCCGGGTGTGAAGACTTTCAACAAGGTAATTCCTAAAAAAAGGCAAAAACACTGCAGCACCTCATAAAGAGAGAAGGATCTGGCAGCGACTGCGAGCCAGGACCCGGGGCTGGTAATTATAGGTGGCTTTTCCGGCCAAACCATCATCAAGGGAGGGGGGGACAATAATTAGGGCGGCCGGGGAAACGATTTAATCAGCAGAGCAAGTAAGACAAGTAATGTCCAGCCGGTGACTATGTAATTATGTCATTACCTATAGAAGGATGGAGGTCGCTACTGCTCGCAGGTGTCACCTACACATCTAAATCCTAAGGTAATGGAATAATAGAGAAGTAAATGAACTTCAGTGATGTCACCGCTCTCTAGTATATGGATAGGCTGTATTCTCAGTGATGTCACCGCTCTCTAGTATATGGATAGGCTGTATTCTCAGTGATGTCACCGCGCTCTAGTATATGGATAGGCTGTATCTCAGGAACCCCTAGTATATGGATAGGCTGTATTCTCAGTGATGTCACCGCTCTCTAGTATATGGATAGGCTGTATTCTCAGTGATGTCACCGCTCTCTAGTATATGGATAGGCTGTATTCTCAGTGATGTCACCGCTCTCTAGTATATGGATAGGCTGTATTCTCAGTGATGTCACTGCTCTCTAGTATATGGATAGGCTGTATTCTCAGTGATGTCACTGCTCTCTAGTATATGGATAGGCTGTATTCTCAGTGATGTCACCGCTCTCTAGTATATGGATAGGCTGTATTCTCAGTGATGTCACCGCTCTCTAGTATATGGATAGGCTGTATTCTCAGTGATGTCACTGCTCTCTAGTATACGGATAGGCTGTATTCTCAGTGATGTCACTGCTGATCTCTAGTATATGGATAGGCTGTATTCTCAGTGATGTCACCGCTCTCTAGTATATGGATAAGCTGTATTCTCAGTGATGTCACCGCTCTCTAGTATATGGATAGGCTGTATTCTCAGTGATGTCACCGCTCTCTAGTATATGGATAGGCTGTATTCTCAGTGATGTCACCGCTCTCTAGTATATTGATAGGCTGTATTCTCAGTGATGTCACTGATCTCTAGTATATGGATAGGCTGTATTCTCAGTGATGTCACTGCTGATCTCTAGTATATGGATAGGCTGTATTCTCAGTGATGTCGCCGCTCTCTAGTATATGGATAGGCTGTATTCTCAGTGATGTCACCACTCTCTAGTATATGGATAGGCTGTAATCTCAGTGATGTCACCGCTCTCTAGTATATGGATAGGCTGTATTCTCAGTGATGTCACAGATCTCCAGTTTTGGTTCTAATAATACTTCTCCACTGTTACCTACCCGGATGATAAAATACAAAGATAACATAAGACGTGGACACAGAGGAGAAGTCTGAGGTGCTGACACCTAAGTGTCTGTGAGAAGATGGGGGAGGGGTAATTGTAGACCCTTCCCCTCCCACAAGCTGAGGATAATGAGTTTCTCCAAGTGCCTGTGAGGTCTGTCATTAAATGGACTGAAATAGGACAGGAAGGTTATAATATGTTATAGAGTAGCCGAGAGTCTCTGTATTATGTGTCCTGCTTATTCTGTTTTGCTCTGTGGATGGACAATGATGTCACGTTCGGTAAGTGTGCACACGGCTCTACGCACCTCTGTTGCTCCCAATGAGAAGGTCCAGGACCCTACACTGACCAGTCACCTGTCTATTATAATATATTGCCTCTATGGGTGCTCGCTGCTCCTCTTTGTAAACCCCTCGGCCCCCCACTGTAGCCATCCTCCAGATCAAATACATTCCTTCCAGCATCCACGTTTGCTCTCTAGCACCCGACATCTTGACTTGGCACCATCTAATCACTAAGGCCGAGAGTCTCTCCAGAGCGCCTGCTATCTGGTTTGTAAGCAGGGTTTACAGATAAGCCCGCGCTGACAGATTGTCTCTCCATTGTCTTTGGAGAAAGCGCAGTGGGAAATCTGTAAGAAAAACCCAAGCAGTACAGAAGACATAACATGGCCATGGCCTGGAGGGTCCGAAACCACAATACGCTGGAGGATATGACACCATGGAAGAGAGAAAGTGCCTGAGAAAACGTCTATCTCGTATAGGACCGGACATTAGTGATGTATATGTGTGGGAATAGACCGTGGAGGACGCAGATCCCAAGAGCTAGCAATCTATGGAGGTAAGAATGCAAAGGATACAAGGTGGGAAATTAGTGCCCACAATGAACCCACAATTGCCCTTTACTCCTAAGGTGAAGATGTTCGCTTTGCTACAAACGTTCCATTGTTCTCTCCAATCATTTCTCATTAACTTGTAGCACATTTGTATCAACACTAATGGGTTAATAATTATACGAGGTGAGGTAAGTCACCCGTGGGAGCTCAGGTAACCCTATACCTACAGGGAACTACTACAATACCTTACACTTGTTGGGAAATTCCCGAACAGAGCATCAAGTGATGGCCCAATGGACGTGAAATAGGAAAGTGGACTCATAGGACTGTATACTGGGCCACCAAATGATTGTGACCTCCTGGGTGAAGGTTATCCTATAGATCTGACCCAGTAGAGAAAGAAGAACTCAATGTAAGGTCTACCCACAGACAGTGAAAGGCACTGCCCAATCCAGGCAAGGTAGGGAAGGTCAAGTCTTAAGTGGGGATACACCGTAGCGTTCAGTTGGTCCTCTCATTTCTCCATAGACTTCCATGCTGGACTTAGCCAAGTGTGCATTTCTTTTCATTTGGGAGAAGGTAATAAGTCATGGCCAGTCTCCTATATCAGTGGCTTTTCTCTCTTAGGACCAAAGGATTGAACATGTTAAAATGCAACATGCCCAATCTTTCTGTTCCTCAACATCTGCCACCAGGGGACAGTTGTGAGGCCTCCATAGACATTACATAATCTGTGGGTCCCAGTGAAGGGTTTGGCCAAATGACATCTATTGTTTCTAGGCCCCTTTAGGTCTTTGGATACCATCAGACAATGTTGTGTTTTTTGGTTGACTGCTAACTGCAACATTTATTAAGCTCCTCCCACCTGACAGGAGCATTGGGTAGGCCCCACCAATCTGAGTGGTTCATTGGCTTAGCTCCGCCCATCCGATTTGAGCATTCCTTAAGCTCCACACATCCAACAGGAGCCTTTATTAAGCGCCTCCCACTTGAATGTATCATTTGGTATCTCCTTCGCAATTGGCTGGAGGGTTGTTTTAGCTCCTCCCACTTGACTGGAACATTTATTTAGCTCCTCCCATATGACTAGCGCATTTGTTAAGCCTCAACTGGATCATTAAGCTCCTCCCACCCAATTGGAGCATTTGTTAAGCCCCTCCCACCTGACTACATTGATATAAACTTATGGAGACATCTATTTGTGGACTGTCTGACCTCCATGTGCAAATGAATTATACGCCCCCCCCCCCCAAAATAAATAAATGAATAAAAAAATCCTTACTGTTTGCTGTATTGATTCTTTGGATTCATGTTTTGTAACTGTTTCTATTTGAATAAATTCGATAAATTTGCAAATTATAGATAAAAAATACTGAAATGGTTAAACTGGCAAAAAGAAAAACTCTGGGAAGGAAATGCAAAGAAAAACAGTCTAATCCAATAGAGCGGGTATAAGGATCGGCCCCGGGCCCTGAGATTCACATGAGGCAGAGGGATCAGTTCCCAGCTCATTTCTGGCCATTCACTCGCCGGCTCCTCCTCAGACACAAACACAAAAACTTCTGAAGATTTTTTTTTTTCCTCTTCTGTAAATGAATTTCCCACTAAAGAAAATTCAACCAGAAACAGATTGAAGGAATCCAAATGGGAGGCGTTGTCTGTCATGGCGGCTCCTGTTCTCCGCACATTCCCAAGTGTTCTCCTCTATAGAAGTCGCTCTGCATTCACGCCAAGCGGCCGCGGCCCTCCTGAAAAGCCTCATTGTTTTTCCCCCGCAGCTCTCAGATGCTCGCTATCCTGAACTTGAACCCCAAAGATCTGAACGGGTGAAATGTTTGAGAAGAAACCGAGCTCTGCCAGCAGGTCTGTGGCTCTTAATAGGCCTCGAAACCTTAGAAGAGGCGACCGTTCCAAGGAAACCTTTTCATGGGAAGGAAATAAAAGCAATTTCTTAAAAGAAAAACAAAGAAGGATTAACAACGTGTAGCGGGTTCAAAGAAAGTTCTGGAACTCTGCGATAAAGTCAAGGAGGACGGCTCCCGGGGTCTCCTGTATACGGCGGATTCTGGAGATGAACTGATAAACTCTTCTGTATTCTCCACTTTCTGCTACTGCTTTATATGTTACCAGATAAAGCAACCAAGAGGCAAGGACGGGGTTAACTGACTGCAAATTGGAAGACGTCTTTGGCTAAGCAATCTACTAGACAAAGGACAGGGATCATAATACTATTATACTCTATGTAGCACACACCCCCACATGGCCCGATAAAGGGGAAGGGAAAAAAAAAAAACTTATTTTCTATAGATAGAACACTACAACCCCCAACATGGCCCGATCACTGGACATGACCATAACACAATCCTATTATACTGTATACATAGAGCACTACAACCCCCAACATGACCATAATACAATCCTATTATACTGTATACATAGCGCACTACAACCCCCAACATGACCATAATACAATCCTATTATACGCTATACATAGAGCACTACAACCCCCATCATGCCCTGACTACTGGACATGACAATAATACAATTCTATTACACTCTGTATATAGTCCAATATTATTATACCCTATACAAATAACACTACAATTCCCAGCCTACCATAGCACTTTGCTGTCACACTCTGCATGTTATTATCTCGGTTGGTCTTCCCCAGGACCTGTCCTGGCCCTGTACACACAGCGCAGCAGATCCTGCCTCCCATGTTAATCACTGCAGCATTCAGCTAAAGCCTCATGTGAATAGGGCTCTGACAATGGGCTCGGGGCGCACTGAACCTGCTGCACAAACCTCTGTCCTTTCACTGCGGGAAAACCCAATGATCACACTCTTATTAGCGAGAACTCGTAAACCACGCATCCATCCTCACTTTCTGTAGGAGACTTCATACAAGTCTGAACACGACCCGACTCCAAACAGGTTACAAAGTATCAATTAATATTCAGGCCCGGTCATGAGAAGGTGTGAACACGACGGAGCACTGACACATGTTGTCACTTTCTGATACTTCACCAGAATTTGGTTGACTATTTTTTAGGAGAAATCTGGATTGTTTATGGGGGGTCATATAACAAGACCAGGACGGATTACTTGGACTGAGATGTACGATCGGCCATCAATGGCGGTTTCCAAGGCGACAGCCCTGAAACAATGTCCATTGTGCAAACTTTTCAATAGAATTGGTGGGAAAAAAATAACGGCCATTTGGCTCTGTCGGAGTTATGTGCGGCATGAATTGGCATTCACAGAGACATTTCTATGGCCGGTGAAAGCCCCGAGTACAAGGCGGTATTCACTTCTCAAAGATACAAAATTAGATCAGGCAGTTGAAAGGGGCATTGTTCTCGCCCCCCTCTCCGCTCGTCTTGATTTCCTAATCAAATGGCCTGACGGGAAGAGAAGCACGAAAAGGTAGATGGCGACACAAGACAAGGGAGTCATGGTGGATGAGCAGAGACAGGAGACAAGAAGACGTCCTGCAACATTGTGACGGAAGGTGATACAACCATGGAGTCTTCAGAAGACAGCCTTGACCAGTTCAGGAAGGGCTAGACTAGAAGAAGACCTCAGTCTTCAGACTTTCCACTTGTCATTTTCTTAGGTGGTTGGTAGGTCTACCTTTTAGGTGTAAGACACCTCTCTGTCCACTGGAGTCAATGCACAGCTCCAAACTTCTATGCAGCCAAGTTACTACTGGATGGCTCCAATTGGGTATTAATAATGATGACATCATCATAAGCACTTGGCCTTCCTCTGAGGAATGGCGGTGACTTTTCTATGTCTCTGGGTGGTTGTCTAAAGGGCGACTCTTGCAAGTGATCTTGACAGAATAAACAGTCTATTCCAAACAAATACTTTTTGGCCAAACAATTGGGTTACAACAGAACCTACTACCAGTACACCATAAGCCCTGGTTGACTACCTCTAAGGAATAGCGTGACTTTCTTAGGTCTATGGGAGGTTGTCTAATGGGTAACCCGTGATCTTGGGGGAAACAGAATCCTACTGAAGTTTTTGGCCACATAATTGAGTTACTGCCAAAGAAAGAGTAGATGCTAGAATGGAGTGGTTAGAAGTACGTTCTTCCTGGCCTGGTGTGGATTAGTAGGTGGCACTGTCTCGGTTCTGATGTCCACACCACCTCATGTGACTATTAGTATTAGGCGCCAACTCCTGTGTCTAGACCTTAAACCAGGTGGGTTAAGGATAGGGCTGTATTTAGGAGAGGTATATTTAGGTTGGACTACTTGGACCACATTGCAACAACCAATGCCGAGGTGTAGGGTGAGTTAGCTGTGATGGGCTGGTGGATGGAAAGCCAACACACCCAGAGCTGAGACAGTGCCTCCTACTGGATTCATGCCAAAGTCATAGACAGTCAAGGTCTAGGTCTTTCAACAGGTGGAAAGTCTGACCACCAGCCTAAGTGGTGGTGCCATCTGTCAAACCTTCTCTAATTTGCCACACGTCAGAAAGCTTGAAAAGAGCTCCACATACATGGTGCAACCACTGACCCCACCACCTAATGGGGCTAATGCATGGCCAGCTTCAGTTTACCAAATCCTAGTACATAACCTAACATTGGAGAAATGGTGGTCACTCCAGTACCCCAAATAGTAGAGTACATGGACGTGAAGTTCTCAGGCGCTCTGCAATGACTCTAGTTCTTTCTGTTCAGCTGTTCCCACAAATCCTGCAGATGTTACGATATCCTACATACTTGGGTTTTGGCCAACAGAAGAAGAAGAAGAGAAGAGAAGACATCCCGGAAACAGGAAAAAAGGCCTGGAAAATGTGAAATCTGCTGCAGCACATCCCGGTGTCCAGAGATGTCCTATCACTATGGTGCATGAAGATGCCACAATCTGGGGGGAATGTGAGGGAATCCTTGGTAGGTAAATTCTGCAGAGGAACCTCCTGACTACAAGCTCCGACAAGACTTTGACCCTGATCCACGCCTGCAGAGCGCCTCCATCCTCCAGCTTCCATACTCAGGCTATATCTTGGTTAATGTGTAACTGACCTCGAAGCCAGAAGCTTTCAGATGGTAATACTAATATTAGCATTTCCCCTTTCAATATATATATCCTTGAACTGTCCTATATCTATCTAGTCCTGGGAAAGTTGGGTGACAACACCCTCCATATTGGTCGTCTTCCAGAATTTGCTGCCTTCCTAATAGCTCTAATCAGATTCTCTCAGTTATGTAGCCGGTGGCATTGGGCGAAGCGCAGTAAAGTGATTTTATAATTGGATGATGTCCTATGGCTTGGCCTATACTTAGTAACCTTTTAAAGCAGCATTTACAGGAATCTGCATTTACAGGACTTTGCCGCCCACACTAGAGACTCACACTTCACCCATAAAAGATCCTACAAAGAAAACACTGCTCAAAGCTATGAGGAAAGCAAATCTGGAAATAGGTTTTTCAGAATAACTAACCACTAGGTGGCGCCAGAATCAATAGATCAACAAATGAATTATGAGAGTTTAGGATAATCCCCCTCCCAATGTTGGAGCTCTAAGGATCTGCATGGCAGATCGGGGCCAGCAGGTGTATGCAAATCTATATGTCCATACGCTCCAGATCTGCTACATATTAAGCTATATGACTGTCCCTATGAGGAATTACATGACCCGCCCAAGGTCACCTCCAAAGCTGCAAATCAGATTCCATTTTAGGCTTCTCCTATTTCAAGGCTGACATCAAAGACCGCAAACTCAGGGCTATAGGATTATGTATGTTTAGAATTTTTCCCAAAAATTAAGCAGCAGAATAAAAAAATATTGCCAGACACAAATATATCACCGGACCGCCAGTTTCCAGACCCCGTCCGGCCTGTCTGTGGAGCATGAAGCCCCCTCCCCTGCTTCCCCTTTAAAAGAACAACAGGGAGATCCAGTTTCTAGGAAAAAAAGAAACTAATTAAGAAAAAAATAAGTCAAAAGTAACGAAATCTCTCCAAAAATTCTGACCACAAAAGGAGGATCGCGCGGTACCTGCTGTTTCATTAGAAGGTTCCTGGAAAGTTTACATTTCCCACTTGGTCTCTGCCCACATGACAGACATGTTCAAGTTTATAGGATTTGCAGATGCCTGGTCCCCAAATGGCCCAGAGGAGGCCACAGTGGGGTGGATGGGGGGGGGGAAGAAATCCAAAAATCAATGGTCTGTGGTTGGTGATTCTGTGAAGGGTTAAAAACCCCCCTTCCCTCTTAAACTTATTCCAGATGGTCCCGAAACCTCTTCCACTGTAGCAGGACGGGAATCAGAAAGGTTTCTGTAAATATTATTAACTGGGTGGATGAAATTACTCCAATGTGTTGTCCGGCATTGGTGAAATACTTGGGATTTTCTTACCACCTTCAAGTTTACGATACCATCTAAGACCATGGAAAATGTAGGATGAAGAAAGTTCTCTTGTAAATCCTCCCGGCGTGTTTCGAAGGAAAGCCCCGAAGTGTTTGCACCTGTCAATCATTCATTAAGAAAACTTTGGCTCTGCTGCTTACGAGGTGCCCCTCAAAGGGGATATTCTAGACAGTGGTGAAGAGGTAGCAAGACTAAGGTGGATCGTGATACAAGTCTATGTAACCTCCAGCTCACCTCACCATATGGTGGACTCTGCCTCTACGTGGTGCCCCTCAAAGGGTATATTCTAGACAATGGTGAAGAGGTAGCAAGACTAAGGTGCAGTGCCGTACCAGTCTACGTAACCTCCAGCTCACTCTGATATTACTTGGTGCCCCTCAAAGGAACATTCTAGACAGTGGTGAAGAGGTAGCAAGACCAAGATGGAGGGTAGTATCAGTCTGTGTAACCTCCAGCTCACCTCACCAGATGGTGGGCTCTGCTCTCAATTCCTAGTCATTCTACCCATGTTAATGGATTGGTGTTGAGTGGAAGCCCTGGCTTTTATCTAAGTTGTCTTCTAACACGTCTTAGCAACCACTATGTTCTATAAGTAATAGACAGGTATCTGGTACACCCTCCAAGAATTTTTAAGAGAAGTCAAGACATATTTGCATAAATCAATTCTAGATACATAGAAACATTACATATAATCATGGAGGAGTTGGACGACCAAGGTGCAGAGTGGTAACAGACTCCAGATCCCCTCACCATAACCAGTTGGTGGGATGTGCCCACAGTTTGCAGTCATTTGTGCTCAGGGTAATGTATATTAGTCTGTCAGGGAATTCTGGTGTTGAGTGGAGGCCCTGGTTATTATCCAAGATGCCTTCCAGCCTGTCCTAGCAACCTGACCACTTGTCAGTCACTAATACATGGTACTCCTCAAACAAAACATTACAGAGAGTCATGGAGGAGTTGGACGACCAAGGTGCACAGTCGTACCAATCTCCAGATCCTCTCACAATAACCAGAATGTGGGATCTGCCCACAGTTTCCAGTCATATGTGCTTAAGGTAATGCATATCAATTCGTCAGGGAATGTTGGTGTTGAGTAGAACCCTGGTTCTTATCTAAAATACCTTCTAGCATGTCTTAGCAACCTCTACTCTCAAGCGCTACTAATGCAACATCTCACTGGGCTGGACTGGATGTTATAAAGGTTGAGCACGCTTTATTTAGTGCTTTACATGTTAATGATGAAGGTCTCCAACATCCATGGTTGGCCTTGAGCTTACATCCATCATGAAACTCCACCATGATTGCCTACTATGGGTGATACTAGAGGGCAGCCTGTGCAATTTGTCATGTAAATGAGCCTAATCTTTTGCTTCATTCAAGTTCTTTAAGATGCAGAGCACTTGCAATTGAAGACATTGTCAAGAAGTTCCCGGGTGAAGGGGCTACTGATGAAACTGAGAATAATGACAATAATTGGGAAAGCAAAACTAATTACCCGTAAAGTACAATTAACCATCTCTGGGGTTTACTGTAAACGCTCACACACTGAAATGTAATTTTTAATCCATATCTCAGCACCAGCTCTTGGAGTTGTCTATTGGACCAGGGTGCAGTACAAAAAAAGAGAAAATGGACAGACAAGACAGATGACTCCCACTGGATCGGACTCAGGAATTTTGCAATAAGGAGGACAGAAGTTGTTAATGAAAGGTTTTCCTCCCCCTGACAAAGCAAACATCTTGTTGACAGTCATAGTCTCTGCTCCTTGATTTATAGACTGAGACATTTTACTCAAGATTTAGCCTTCACTTTAGTGTTAAGGTAGGATCCAGAAGTCAGGACAACCGTCAAGTGTACAATTAAGAAGGCAGCAAGTTCTCTACCTGGAGAGCAAAGAACCTACAGAAGGAAATCTTCATAGCATTAAGGTTACAGCCTGGGTCTAATCTGACCAAGGGCAACTTCTATATGGAGTTTGGGTGTTCTCCATTGGTCACTTGGGTTGTTTTCTACACTCTAGAACATACTTAGGCTTATTGGCTTTCTAGAAATCTGGTCCTAGAAGATGGGGAGATAGTTTGGGTATCTTATAAGGACAGGGATAGAAGGGAGCAGTCTGTACAGAGTAAGGCTTTGGTGAAGACCCACCACCAAGTTGTCTCAATTGTATCCATTCTGCAACATTGTATATTACTTTATTCCCATAATTTCACTCAATAAACTCCACCAGATCACAATATCTACAACATTTCTGCCTGATCCCAATGACCAGTCCCCCTCAGCATAGTTTAGGAGGCGCCTGCACGGTGTCACCCGATAGCTACTCCTTGTAGAAAGCTTTAGGACATCATATTTCATAGCCACCAGCCATAAAGTGAACATAGGAAGAATCCTGTGACACTAAAGTGTCCTCAAAGGAGCAAGGTAACCAACACTCAATTTAAGGATCTCAAGAGACTCCTCATAGAAGACAACACCCCCCCCCCCCCCATGTATATCAAAGAAAAGCCTAGAAACATAGAATGACCACAATCATAGGGCAAAACCACAGATAAAAAGGATCTGCCAATGATCTGAGGATTATGGTTAGAGATTAGCCGGGTGGTTTGGGATTAGCTCCTATATTTGGAAAGTTTAAAGAGCAAACGTCAAGTTAACCAGCCAAAGTGTTTTATCTTCTCTCCTGTTATCTGGAATCTACGCCTTTAATCTGGACAGACAATGCACTGATGAAGCCAAGGTAGTCAATGATAGAGGTAGGAGTGTAGATAGAAAGATAGAAGATACAGGCTTCCATTTCTGTATCCTAGCAAAGCTCCTAAGGCAAAATCCTTGCAATCTGCACTAATGGTTGTAACACAAGCCTTCTTACCCCGGCAATGACAGCCAGAAAGTGAGATCTCAACTGTACTGGATGGAGCAAAGCCAACACAGACTGTATATCAAGGGGGCGCTCATGAAGTTTAAAGGACCTAAAGCTATCCAATCCCCAACCATTCTCAGTTACATGGGATACAATGCAAACCAGATGTCAATTATATAATGATTTATGGATTCAGCTCAGCTTTAGAGACCCTTTAAGTCAACTTTAAGTATCTACTATTGACCGGCTACTTACTACACTGTTGACATGCAGCTTAGCCTCCGAGCCAAGTCATTGCACTATGTTCCTGATATGCGTAGGCTGTCATGACATGACCTTTAGAAACATGTCACGGTGAATGGGACATTTGTCACTATGGAGGGTGCTCTTAAAGGGGCAGCATATGGCAGAGCAATGATAGTGTAATGATCATATATCTGCTGCAGTAAGTGACTGTAGACCCGGCGCCTCTTACTCCTAGTTATCAGGTTACAGCCCACAGTAAGCTGCAGATTTTACACTGGAAGGAGGAGGGGGGTCTAATTGTGGTTTTGGAAAATCATTTCATAAGTGTTGTACAGCTGAGTGGAGGAGAAGTCAGACAGCGGAGATTGCAGAAGGCAATGTGGAGAATTCAGACCAAGCCTGACAGGCACAGGGTCTTTGAAGATATTGAAGGGATTTTTCTTCAATCTGATAAGACTGAAGTAGTCGTTCTCCTCCACAGACCCAGACAACCCATAACACCCAGCCAGCTACCCCCATCATACATGCACCAGCTGCTCCCTCACTGGGACCTTATGCTTTACACTGGGGGATATCGCATGCCTCTCCCATATACAATCTATAGGAACCTAAGCTGCCTTCTCCTGGACCACACAGTAGTGTGTACAACTCCATCTGTATGGTTTATACAGCAAAAGCTACAATCTAAACATACACACACACAAAGGCGCACTCCCAGCAGATGGGTGTCCATAATCAGTACCATATACAGCCGTATTCTCAGAACCTGCTGAGAGTTGTAGTCTGCTCCATAAGTGCCTGCAGGCTGCATATGGCAGAAACCCAGAAATCCAGCCCAAATCCATGTCATTGGTGATTACTGTGGAATTTTCTTGGGAAATACTATAATATTGTGGAATAAAACCAGTCGATCTGGATTTGCTCGGTGCTTTCCACATATTAATGGCACACTTTCCCTTTTACTGTGACAATTTACACCACAAGTGAAACTCAGCACTACACATCCAGCAGGCACCAGGAGTATGAAGTCAGTGAAAGTTTGCAGAAGTGGAGCAGACAGGATACAATGTTACACATCACTTTTTCCTAATAAAAATATTTCCTGAAAATATGGAGTGGAATGAAAATATTGTGGGTAGAAAAAGCTGAACATAGGGGGCACCGGGTGGGCATCAGACTGCAGGGTAAACTAAGGGGGAAGTGTAATAAAATATAATACTTATAGTAACTAATGCAAAACAGTACACAAGGCAAACACAACATAGGGCGATATGTAACACAACATAAAGCAACATGTAACACAATGCAAAATATAATGCAAACAATCTAGTGCAACATGTAGCACAATGCAAAGGGAATATAATGCAAAGTATAACACAATGTAGAGAAAAATAGAATGCAAGCACAATCTAATGCAACATACAACACAATGCAAACACAATATAGTAAAAAAAATATAACACAAGACAAGCACAGACTAATGCAACATACAACACAATGCAAAATATAATGCAAAAAATCTAGTGCAACATGTAGCAAAGGGAATATAAAGCAAAGTATAACACAATGCAAACATAATGTAATGCAGAATATTACGCAATCCAAAGGCAGCATATATCTGATGCAGCCACAATATAATGCAAATAAAATATGATATAGTAATAATTGCAATTGTCAGAGGAGTAAATGCCAGAAGTGAACCCTACACACTGTGACAGCCCCGCAGCTCTGACCTGAGAGCCAGGGGTTTAATGGGAAACCTAAGAGTTGACTCACCGACTATAAGGCAGAAGAGATCCAGGAAGATGAGCAGAATCTTCTTGCAGTTGCCAGGGCCATTATTGTTGTTCAGAGTGGTGCTGCCCCCATTCCTGTTCTCTGGCACCATTGCCTTGTCATACTTGTAGTTCTGCATGCTGGTGGAGCAACTGGAGACAATTTTCTTTAGATCCAGGCTGCCCAGTTTTGCTCTCTGACAGCTCAGACAGCCTCTGACTTTGTCCTCTGTTGACAATCCCAGGAGCAAAGTCCTTCCAGCTCAGAATCCCAGCTTGCACATAAGGGAAAAAGTTAGGGAAAGTTCTTGAGAAGTGGATGGAGAGTAGAATCCAAGGCTCCGGTGCCCCTGCTGCCTGCTCCAGCACAAAGGCTCAGTGAGTTCAGCTCTGCGGCTCTGCTGCTGCTGCTCTGCCCTGTCCTCCTGCACTTTTATTCCAGGGCTCTGTTTCCAGCCCCCTGGATGTTACTGCCTGCTCTTGGCTCTGATGGGATTCGCCTTGTTCAGCCCCTTCCTGAAACTCACTTATACATATGATAATTAAGAGCACATTTCCAGCGGAGAGGGAGAACAAGACCCGAGCAAAACTCCGGCCAGCAGAATGAGGAGGGCGCCCCCAGTGGCCACCCTGATCACCACACTGCAACTTTAGTGTAAACTCTGAGGCTCCTCCTGCACAAGTGACCAAACCTGAGCTTGTCATCCTATGGAGGCAGCAGGTAAGAGGCTGGGGAGGGCTCACACCTGCAGCTGCAGACCCAGGGCTGGAATCCCTTCTTGTCTCCATTCACACGATGCCATGCATGTAGAAACCTGTCAGCAGCGACTTGTTGGCATGTGCAGAGGCCGGCCTGTTAACACTTTGCTTGCCTTGGCTGTGTGCAGATTACTACCATAGCGCAGTAGTCCCAGTACAGAAGGTGGCGAGGCTGGCTGGAATTTGTAGTTCATCATTAAGCTGTTCTCAGCTGTCAGAGCACACTGAATCCTCTTCCTGGAATTTGTAGTCCTCTAGAGGGTAGAGATCCTGGGTGGTTAGGTTATCCTGGCTGTTGTAGTTCATCAGTAGGCACTACCAGTCCCAGCACCCCAGAATATATAAATAAAATGTATTATTATTAGTTATTACTATTAGTAGTATCGCACAAAAAAAAAAAACCTTTGTTACCAGGGCATCCTGCAGTGTGTGGTGACAACAGTAGTCAGGCAGGCACAGGCAGACAGTGACAGCTCACCTCCTGGTCACAAAAGGGTTAAGACTCACCCATGGCCTCAGGTAATCTACATCAGGTATATTCATTAACTATAGTGTTACAATACAAGAGCTTTACAACCTTGTGTACATTGTGTCACCTACCTGCTGACTGCTCCCAGGTCATTGTGACTGACTACAGAAAGACAATAGTCTGTCCCTGACTGTTACTGTACCCAATGTATACCTCTATATATACCTAATGTATATTCTCCAGAGAGTGCTACATGCTGTGTCTCCACCAGCAGAATAGTGAGCGCAGCTCTGGAGTATAATACAGGATATAACTCAGGATCAGTACAGGATAAGTAATGTAATGTATGTACACAGTGACTGTACCAGCAGAATAGTGAGTGCAGCTCTGGAGTATAATACAGGATGTAACTCAGGATCAGTACAGGATAAGTAATGTAATGTATGTACACAGTGACTGTACCAGCAGAATAGTGAGCGCAGCTCTGGAGTATAATACAGGATGTAACTCAGGATCAGTACAGGATAAGTAATGTAATGTATGTACACAGTGACTGTGTAAGAGACAGCCAATGTTGTCTTAAGCTTCATTTGTCTGTATAAACTGTTAATGTTGAATGTATTTCTGTGATTCTGTTCCTTTAAGACAGCAGCCATTGTAATTGTGACATGATGCTGGAGTGAGACCCCCCCCCTTTTATGTCAGCTTGCCTGTTCTGCAGACAGAATGTGAGCAGAGAAGCAGGAAGTGACGAGACAGAGAGCAGCAGCCATCTTAGCAAGTGTTGTATTGAACTGGTGTGGATATTTTTCTGTACAGCTAAGCTGTATCTTGGTCCAGAGACAAACAGAGTGTAAAGAGACAACAGGACTAGTGAGTCCACGTGAAAGGAACTGTGCTCAGTGGCTGATCAGTGAGACTGACATTGTGACTGTGTATATGGATACCACAGATAGAGACTCGCAGTGCTGTTGATGTACTGGACAGCACCTGCTAAATCCCGGCTTACATCCCAGCTCAGTGTATGGATTCGGCAGGACTGTCAGTGTGCTGAGTGGAATCTGCTGTTGGATTACATTGCATTCATTGGGTTTCCCTGTTAAAGAGGACTTCATTTCTCCCAAGATCCTGATAACAGTGAGGAGAGGACGCTTCACTATAAAAGAAAGGAACGACTTTGGGCCCCACCGCGCGCTTCTACGGACTGTAAGCGGTCCACCTGGACCACTGGGGAAAAGGGGGTGCACCCAAATGTGATGTCAGGGTCAGTTAGGGATAGTTTTGAGTATATTGTTCATTCAGTGTCCATACTGCAGAATTGGACAGAGTAAAAGTAGAAACCATTGCAGAATTTGCCTTGAAATTGTTCATGCTATATTGTATATTTTGCTTGTCTTTATCCCTGTCATTTTACCTTCAAATAGTCTTTATTAACTTATAGTAAATATATATTCTTTTCTTGAACTACCGCGTGTGCGTTCATTTCTGGTTGCGGAGACCAAACCACCTGCCTTGCTCTCGGTTCACAAATTGGCGTAGTCGGCAGGATCCGCTTACCAGAATGGACGGTGACGCACCCGTTCGGGAGAATGGTGCTGGAGGAAGAATGCCAGCAGGGGCTATAATGAGTCAGTTAGCTAAATTTGATGGCAATAATATGTCAGTGAGTATGTGGGTGGAACAGATACGAATGATACAGCGAATGTACCAGACCGCACCAGAAGTACTAGTAGAGCTAGCAATATTGACATTACAAGGGGATGCTAAGACCACGGTGATACTGAGGCCATTTGAACAAAGGCAGACATTTGAGCAAGTAGTCCAGATTCTAGAAACCATTTATGGACGCGCGGGGCGGGGCGGCCCGGGGGGGCCCCCGAAATGGAGGGTATTCCGGTTACCGGGATGATTGACACGGGTATGTGGCCAAGATCTGGGTAGGAAAGGCATTGTGGTGGTACAGGAGTCACATGAAGTAAAGGTCCCTGTCATTTTGGGGATGAATGTGTTAAAAGAATTAGATCAGATCCTCTTTGAAAAGAAAGGTCACGGTTATTGGAAAGAAACCACCACCCATCGGCCTACTCAAACAGCTTTCCAGCGGCTGATCCGGACATGTGGCTTACAGAAAAGTTCGGATGCGCAGCGTCCTCTGGCTCGAATTTCAGTTCCTTTGCATACAAAAGTTACACTGCCACCCAGTCGGGAGACAATAGTGTCTATGCCCGTAGGCACCTGTCGGAAACTAGAGGGCATAGCTGTGTTGGTAGAACCACTGCAGGCAGCCGAAGGAGGTGTTGATCCGCTAGTGGCCCGTTCCTTGGCAATAGTTCGCAATGGAAGAGTACCACTTCGATGTGTAAACACTCAGGACCAGAGTGTGGACCTGACCCCAGGGAGGCAGCTGGCTAACATCTATGTGACTCCGGAGGAAGTAAGGAAAGTAACTCCAATGCAGCTGAAGCCGACTGAAAGGGATGAGTGGACCGTAACTGTGTCCATGGGAGAAGATGAGGAACCCACCTCTGAATGGAATGGCCGTGCAATTCGAGAACAGATGAAGATGGATGTAAGTTCATGTTCTCTGGAATGTGTGCAGAAGGTAGATGAACTGTTGTGGGAGAACCGAGCCGCCTTTTCACGGTATGCTGAAGATTTTGGATGTACCACAGGGATCTACCATGAGATTCCCACAGGAGACACCCCTCCAATTAGAGAGCGCTACCGACAAATTCCTCCACAGTTGTATCAGGAAGTAAAAGAACTGTTAGCTAAGATGCTACAGGGTGGGATCATCCAAGAAAGCCAGAGTCCCTGGGCAGCTCCTGTGGTGTTAGTAAGAAAAAAAGATGGGTCCATCCGATTTTGCGTAGACTATCGGAAGTTAAACGCTTGCACCGTACGAGATTCCTACCCCTTGCCACGGATTGAGGAGTCCCTCTCAGCGCTGGGGAGAGCCCGGTACTTCTCCTCACTAGATCTGGCTAGTGGGTATTGGCAGGTGCCGATGGCCACAAAAGACAAGGAGAAGACGGCATTCATCTTGCCCATGGGACTATACGAATTTAACCGGATGCCCTTCGGGTTGACAAATGCACCCGGAACGTTTCAGCGGTTGATGGAGAAATGTCTCGGTGACTTCAACTTTGAGTTCACTCTCATCTACTTGGATGACATTATAGTGTATTCTGCGACCTTTGAAGACCATCTCCACCAGTTGGGGCAAGTATTTCGAAGATTGCGGGAACATGGGCTCAAATTGAAACCCAGTAAATGTCGGTTGTTCCAATGTGAAATTGATTACTTGGGTCACCGCGTATCAGGAGAAGGGGTGAGACCATCAAGAGACAAGATAGCGGCTGTTCAAGATTGGCCAATACCGACTACCCTGCGAGAAGTGAGGGCGTTCCTTGGAGTAGCCGGTTACTATCGACGGTTTATTAAGGATTTCGCCAAGGTAGCAGCACCACTTAATGCTCTCCTACGAGGAACATCCGGTGGTCCAAAGAACCGGTCCGTGAAGTGGGGACCTGAACAGGAACAAGCCTTCCAGGCATTAAAGGATGCACTGACAACAGCCCCAATCTTGGCATATGCTGATTACCACTTGCCGTTCCAGCTGTATACGGATGCAAGCCTGTATGGTCTTGGAGCAGTGCTTTCCCAGCTTCAGGATGGCCAGGAGAGGGTCATAGCGTACGGCAGCCGGTCTTTGAGAGATTCTGAAAGAAACCCCGAGAATTATAGTTCATTTAAGTTGGAGCTGTTGGCACTGGTATGGGCCATGACCGAGAAATTCTCTGAATATTTGACCGGTGCTGAAGTTTTAGTACTGACTGACAACAACCCACTAGCTCACCTGGAAAATGCCAAGCTCGGGGCGTTAGAGCAGAGGTGGATAGCCCGAATGACTAAGTTCAATTACCGCATTAAGTATCGGTCCAAGACAGAGAACCAGAATGCTGACGGGCTTTCTAGGGTAACCGCCCAGACCCCCACAGTAGACGTGGATCATGAGTTGGAGCATGTGGAGGTGCCTGACTTCAGCAGATTTTCACAGGCCTTGGCTGCCGCTAATCAGTTTGAGTTGGAGGGGACTGAAACGGCTCCTTTCTTTGGTCCCTCACGACAGGAATGGGCACAGATACAACAGACCCATGAGGGGCTGGCACAGATGATCAAGTGTGTTGAGAAAGGCCAGAAGCCCTGTAGAGAGGAAAGAGAACGACTGACACGTGAGATATTATCTGTTCTGAGTCAGTGGGAAAAGTTGGAGATGAAAAATGGAGTGCTATGCCGAAAGGTCTATTTACCTTCTGAGATCGACATTCGATACCAAATTGTGGTGCCTAGTGAACTGGCTCGCTCGTTGGCAGTTGAGGCTCATAATAAGAATGGACATTTTGGTCATGAGAAGACCTTTCGTTGGTTACAGCGACTGATTTACTGCCCTGGTCTTCGTCAAATGGTCGAAGAAGTATGCCGCAGCTGTCGAACTTGTGAGATCCATAAGGCAATAGAACAGAGAGCTCCCCTGCAAACCATCGTGACCCAGGAACCTTTAGAAATCGTCATGATAGACTATCTAATGGTGGGCCCATCCAATAGCGGACACCAGTATTGCCTCGTAATGGTGGATCACTTCACCAAATTTGCGGTGGTAACCGCCACCAAGGACCAGACAGCTGAGTCAGCAGCTCGTGCTCTGTGCCAAGATTTCATTCGAGTATATGGGTGCCCTAAATGCATCCACTCCGACCAGGGTGCCTGCTTTGAGGGACACGTAATGAAAGAAGTTCAACGTATCTACGGGATAAAGAAGTCGCACACGACTCCATACCACCCTCAGGGAAATGGGGCCTGTGAAAGATTCAACAGAACTCTGCTACAGATGCTGCGGACTCTGGAGGAAGACAAGAAGTTACAGTGGCCTCAGTTCTTGTCTGAAATGGTGTGGGCCTATAACAATCAGGTCCATTCTACAACGGGGTACTCTCCTTATACACTTCTCTTTGGGCGGTCTGGGCGAAGTGTAGGAGAATTACAGTTGGATGATGTGGATGGGTTCCCTCCGAGGGATCCAACCTCTTGGGTGCGGGCGCACCGGCAGAGACTTGAGACGATCCATCGATTGGTGCGGCAGCGCCTGCAAGAACATCCCCATCCTGATAAGACCCCAGTGCAAGAAGCACCATTGCAACCAGGCGACCTGGTGCTAGTTCGTGTCAAGAAACCCCAAGGGAAATTGGAAAGCCGATGGGAGGCTTTGCCGTATCGTGTTGTTGGCCGCAAGTATGCGAATGGGCCAGTGTACCAGGTCCAGAAAGAAGGAACTGATTGTGTTCGAGTACTTCACCGAAATATGTTGCGCCTGTGTCATTCTGAAGGGACAAATCATGATGGGCTTGCCAATGTGAATGAGCTCCCACAGTCAGAGAATGGAGGTGCGGAATGGGCCTCAGACGAGGAGGATGATTGTTGGCCGATCCCTGCTCCTGGGGATGTTCCACCTGTGACTACTGTATCTCCGGCCTGTGCCCCCTCTGGTGCGGAATCCGCTGGTCCTTCTCAGCCCATAGCTGCAGCACCCCATAATATACCACCGGTCCTCAGACGGACCACTAGGCCAAATGCTGGTATTCCCCCTGTTCGGTATGCGCAGGATGAGTTTGTTTGGCCTGCCATACATCGGTATACTACCACCCTGTGCATAAAAGTACAACCCTCTGGATATACAGTCATAGGCAGGGACTGCCAATCTTAAAGTGGGGGGGGAATATGTAAGAGACAGCCAATGTTGTCCTAAGCTTCATTTGTCTGTATAAACTGTTAATGTTGAATGTATTTCTGTGATTCTGTTCCTTTAAGACAGCAGCCATTGTAATTGTGACATGATGCTGGAGTGACCCCCCCCCCCCCTTTTATGTCAGCTTGCCTGTTCTGCAGACAGAATGTGAGCAGAGAAGCAGGCAGTGACGAGACAGAGAGCAGCAGCCATCTTAGCAAGTGTTGTATTGAACTGGTGTGGATATTTTTCTGTACAGCTAAGCTGTATCTTGGTCCAGAGACAAACAGAGTGTAAAGAGACAACAGGACTAGTGAGTCCACGTGAAAGGAACTGTGCTCAGTGGCTGATCAGTGAGACTGACATTGTGACTGTGTATATGGATACCACAGATAGAGACTCGCAGTGCTGTTGATGTACTGGACAGCACCTGCTAAATCCCGGCTTACATCCCAGCTCAGTGTATGGATTCGGCAGGACTGTCAGTGTGCTGAGTGGAATCTGCTGTTGGATTACATTGCATTCATTGGGTTTCCCTGTTAAAGAGGACTTCATTTCTCCCAAGATCCTGATAACAGTGAGGAGAGGACGCTTCACTATAAAAGAAAGGAACGACTTTGGGCCCCACCGCGCGCTTCTACGGACTGTAAGCGGTCCACCTGGACCACTGGGGAAAAGGGGGTGCACCCAAATGTGATGTCAGGGTCAGTTAGGGATAGTTTTGAGTATATTGTTCATTCAGTGTCCATACTGCAGAATTGGACAGAGTAAAAGTAGAAACCATTGCAGAATTTGCCTTGAAATTGTTCATGCTATATTGTATATTTTGCTTGTCTTTATCCCTGTCATTTTACCTTCAAATAGTCTTTATTAACTTATAGTAAATATATATTCTTTTCTTGAACTACCGCGTGTGCGTTCATTTCTGGTTGCGGAGACCAAACCACCTGCCTTGCTCTCGGTTCACAACTGCACCAGCAGAATAGTGAGTGCAGCTCTGGAGTATAATACAGGGTGTAACTCAGGATCAGTACAGGATAAGTAATGTAATGTATGTACACAGTGACTGCACCAGCAGAATAGTGAGTGCAGCTCTGGAGTATAATACAGGATGTAACTCAGGATCAGTACAGGATCAGTAATGTAATGTATGTACACAGTGACTGCACCAGCAGAATAGTGAGCGCAGCTCTGGAGTATAATACAGGATATAACTCAGGATCAGTACAGGATAAGTAATGTAATGTATGTACATAGTGACTGTACCAGCAGAATAGTGAGTGCAGCTCTGGAGTATAATACAGGATGTAACTCAGGATCAGTACAGGATAAGTAATGTAATGTATGTACACAGTGACTGCACCAGCAGAATAGTGAGTGCAGCTCTGGAGTATAATACAGGATGTAACTCAGGATCAGTACAGGATAAGTAATGTAATGTATGTACATAGTGACTGCACCAGCAGAATAGTGAGCGAGGCTCTGGAGTATAATACAGGATATAACTCAGGATCAGTACAGGATAAGTAATGTAATGTATGTACACAGTGACTGTACCAGCAGAATAGTGAGTACAGCTCTGGAGTATAATACAGGATGTAACTCAGGATCAGTACAGGATAAGTAATGTAATGTATGTACACAGTGACTGTACCAGCAGAATAGTGAGCGCAGCTCTTGAGTATAATACAGGATGTAACTCAGGATCAGTACAGGATAAGTAATGTAATGTATGTACACAGTGACTGTACCAGCAGAATAGTGAGTGCAGCTCTGGAGTATAATACAGGATGTAACTCAGGATCAGTACAGGATAAGTAATGTAATGTATGTACACAGTGACTGCACCAGCAGAATAGTGAGTACAGCTCTGGAGTATAATACAGGATGTAACTCAGGATCAGTACAGGATAAGTAATGTAATGTATGTACACAGTGACTGTACCAGCAGAATAGTGAGCGCAGCTCTGGAGTATAATACAGGATGTAACTCAGGATCAGTACAGGATAAGTAATGTAATGTATGTATACAGTGACTGCACCAGCAGAATAGTGAGCGCAGCTCTGGAGTATAATACAGGATGTAACTCAGGATCAGTACAGGATAAGTAATGTAATGTATGTACACAGTGACTGCACCAGCAGAATAGTGAGTGCAGCTCTGGAGTATAATACAGGATGTAACTCAGGATCAGTGCAGCCGTTATATTAACAATGAATAAAGGATTATAATATTATATGACACCTCTTTCTTTACATTTCTCCAGTTTCTCCTCCTGGTCACATTTATTAACTATTATCACTTCAGTATATTTGGACATCTATTGTTCTTATACTTATACAATATTCGAGGGTTTATACATTATAAACATTTTATTACATATTATAAGTTAGTTTTAAGCAATTGATCAGGAAGGAAGATACAGCTCTGGATGTGACTGGAGTATATATAATTATCGCTGACCTGTATTTATGGACATAACTTTTGATTTCTTGTCTCTTTCTTAGTGACCTATGAATGACTTTGGCTCTTTTCTTGAGATGTCAGGTCTACACCAGTATGCTATCCCTAGTGATGTTGCTCCTCAGGTAAGTTGCAGGAGGCTGCGGAGAGTCCTGGATGACTTGACAGTGATCCCAGATGCCTTGGAGTGAAGTGATTGTGAGACGTCCATTAGAAGGTGCCATAGGGCGCTCTCTGTGCTGTCTAGACTCCTATGGCCAGTGATAGAGATCTGCCGCTATCTCTCCATCTATGCCCCTGACATCCAGGCTGTAACCTTAGAGAAGTATGCTACCAAGTTCTAAGATGCTCAGTGACTCTCCTTAAAGGGGTCTTATGTCAATAAAGCGTATTCACTATATTTCTAGATCTTGTGTTTCCAATCTTCATGGTGTTCAAGACCACTGCTTGATATACAGTGCTATAACTATCACAGCTGAGTGTTTGTTACAGTTGTATCCAGTCTAGACAATTCTCTGTGAGATGAACAGCTTGAACTCCAGGCTGATACATTTTACCTGATACATTGTAACAGACAAGAGATTGGAGCTGCATGACATGGAGTATGTGCAGTTCAGTCCACACATCCCAGCAGTCTCCAGTTAGCTTCTTATATGTCCGATCCATCATTTCTCCCACTGATAAGGGGCTCCAAGGTAATGGGCAGCCACTCATCTCTGCACCCCCTCTCCTAAAATAACAGGAGATTCTGCTGTATTAAAGCTGAATACGGTGGGGGAGGGAGTCATTGTTAGGGGCTCAGCAGCTACTCTCACAAGTGCATATGAGGAACCTCTTATAAAAGTCTTGGTTCCTCAAATCTTCTTGGTCACTGATTTCTGGAACTAGTCTGGTTTGGGTGGAATGAGTCATCTCACAAATTGTGTTACCTGACAGGAAGTGTTACAGAGGTACACTGGACCCAGGAGTAGTCAGGCTGGGTTTCAGTATTACAAGCTCTACAATGTCTGAGTCCTTATGTAAGAGTGGAAGGAGGAAATAGTCTTCAAGAAGCTTCTGCGCAGTTCTGTATCCAATAGGTGACAATCCCATAGATTTCTATAGACTCTGCACTTCTCCTCCAGAGATAAGCGGCGCCAAATGTGACTGACAACGCTACCATTTGCCTTGTCCTATCATGGACCAGTGATGTAATAGGGGGCAGATTTGGTGAATATACTTGCACCCTCTGCAGGTGTATTCACCAAATCAATGGTCTGGCAGCCACATAGGAGAGCTGATCTATCGTCTGCATGGCATGTCAAGGTCCGGGGCCACACTGTAGATTTTGTATAAGGGCCCAGGACCTAAAAGCTACCCCATAATCAACCAAACATTGACCCCCACAGCAGCACAGTGGGAATCAGGACCTTCCCTTTAAGGTTCACATAACCTAAAGGAGATTTTCCAACATGGTCTGATCCAATATTGAGCACCCCTGATGGTCAGGGCCCCCAAGTACAGGGCCCATAATCTCCAGGTTACTGGCTGACGTAATTGCTACATTGTATCTTCCGCCTCGGTTACTATTGTGTTATTAAGTATATTTGCACTTTTCCTTTTCTTACAAATCCATGTAGTCAGCCGATAACTTGTCGCCACTTGTCAGAAACTTCTCTGGAATTTCTCCAAAAGTTCCCCCTCGCTTTATCTCCTCCGACTATCAATAACACTAAAACAATTAGCAAAGGAAAAAAAAAGGAAATCTGCTAAAATATCAATGGTCCTGCAGGAGTCCTGCGGCTGTGACACCCCACAGATAAAGGAACTTGTTATATCCTACAAGGGGCCCTACTGATCGGGTTAACCCCTTCATGCCTGCAGCCTCTGGCTGGCTCAAAGATGTCACTGACAAAAGGACAATGACTGGAGATAGCAGGAGAGATAAAGTGAGGATTAGCAAGGCAGGTGCCTTAGAGGAAGATGGGAGATAGACCCTAGGGTGGTCTTAAGTGCAGCAATAATTGGGATAATCCAACTGAAATCAGTAGACAATGATTGGTGTCTCTATGGTGATAAAACAATCATTACTGACCAAGGGAAGTCTGATAGTAGTATAATGTTGTACCGTGTTAGCCATTGAAAGTAGTGGAAGAGTGAAGAAATCAGGCGATACCTTTTAGAGGCTAACTGAGTATATTTATAAGTAAGCTTTCAGAAGACTCGCTTCCTTCATCAGACATGGTGTTATACAAGAACTGAAAATTCACAGATTTTTTTATACACATGGTCTTCAAAGGATTTTAGAGTCCTTAAAAAACCCAAAACAAAATGCAATCTAAGTAGAGAAGTTATTTCCAGATTGTTTTTTGACCGGTTGTAAATAACTTCTCTACTTAGATTGCATTTTGTTTTGGTTTTTTTAAGGACTCTAAAATCCTTTGAAGACCATGTATATAGGGTATATAAAAAAATCTGTGAATTTTCAGTTCTTGTATAACACCATGTCTGATGAAGGGAGCGAGTACTCCTGAAAGCTTACTTATAAATATACTCAGACAGCCTCTAAAAGGTATCGCCTGATTTCTTCACTCTTCCAAGGGAAGTCTGTGCATGATAAAATCCAGGCTACCTACAGTCACCACTAGGGGAGCTCAGGAGCTGACTGTATACAGAGAGAGCAATAGCTGCAACAACATATCTCCCATATAAAAGCACTATAAAGAAGTATTATAAGACCCCCCCATCTGATACTGATGGAAAGCAGCGGGTTTCACCCCATTCACAACATATGCATACTCAAACTTAGCATGCATGTCTGTGGTTGAGTCAGGAGGAATAGCTGTCAACCAAACAAGCTAGCTAAGGACTTAGACATAAAAATTCAGATATGACTGTAGTTAGGTTTATTACCCCTTCCTCTCTAATGCCACACACAGGAAGCTGAGTTAGGAGGAGCTGTTTGTTGGTCGCTGAGACCTGTGGTCCTGACACTGCAGCGCTGCTTTAGTTGCCCCCCACTCCCCCCCGGGTCCTCCTTGTGCCTATATAAGTAAATAAAATACATTTTTTATTCTTTGGTTCTGCAGACATAAGGAAGGAAACTCCCCCGGTGACCACTGTGTCAGCTCTGTGGTAGAAGGGTTCTGCAAATATCTCAGCTTCCTGGACTCTTGTGAGACTAATGTAGGGGAGACTCAGGTTAACTGATGTTACTTGTAAACTTTCCCTTTTCACCAATTCCACCATCCTTAACATGCCATCCCTCCATTGATTCCAGCACAGTTGGAATTTTTTCTGTAGTCCCCGCCGTTCCTGAGCAGTCAGTTAGTTTTGGTGCCTGATATGCTAACTAGACTCCCTAATATCAAGTGGGTGGTGTCAGGCAAGGGGGTGTGACTCAGAGCTCCAATCAGAGGTGGACAGTGTCAAGCAGGAGCAGGTAAGGGGAGCTCTAACTGCCCACCTCTAATTGGAGCTCTGAGTTTGGCACCTCCCCCTTGACATTAAGAAGTTTAGTTAGTATATCAGGCACCAAAACTAACTGCACTGATTGCTCCGGAACGGTGGGGGCGAAAAAAAAAATTCCAACTGCTTCAATATAATGGAGCATTGCCTGTTTAAGATGAGAATAGCCGGAGCTGGTGGAGGTGATGAAATCCAATGATATATCATAATGCGGTCCATATCATATCCTATAGACCCATGTGACTTGTATACCTGAGATATACTGGGTGACCTCTCATGACTCCATCCTATATATACATAGAGATAATCCCAGCATGGAACACATGACAGTTCCGGACATTATCTGGCCGCGGCCGCGATCTCTACTATTTCTGTCCTTCCTGTCACTATGAGCAGGTTCCTTTCATCTCTCCATTGAATGAACTTGTGTTCCTAACCTAGATGACTGGCACCCCATGATATGGATGAGGATGAGGATGGGGGGCTCGGTAGAGTCATCTACAAAGGGGCGTATTACCTTGTTATACGGCAGGCGTCATCCAGCTTTCCTACACTCCTGAATGGTAAATCTACCTGCAGAATCCAAGAATCCTCAAGGCCAATTCCACATATCCAAAGTAATAAAGGAGTCTGAAGAAATTTGTAATTGACAGCTTTGACATTTAGGAGTCTGGGAAAGCTGGGTAACAATATCTGCAGGAGATATAGGTTATACTGGTAAACACCCAACTTTCCCAATGAATAGCTAAAAGTCAGAAAAGGCTGAATAGAATTCCTGCTTTCCATTTATCTTCTGATTTCCCGGCGATGTCCTTTACAGGGCTCGATCAGATTACTGGATGGTTATTTATACCTGCAGCTTGTGTATTAATAAAAACAGGAACCAAACATGGGAGCGTAAGTGTGGGCGCCCACTACCCTAAACTGCAGGAGACCGTCAGGCGGAGCAGCCTCTCTATGTAACAAACCCTCAGCTTTAATCAGCGCAGCAGAAAACCATCACAGCAACTGGCCAACAGATCACTCAACACATTCACTGACGTACTACATAAATGGAGTTTGATGGCTTGTTTTACTGAGCAATTACACCCTGTCACATCCCAGAGCGATTATCTGCATGGGCAGCACGAATGGTCTACAGATGATGTATCCTGCTCAGTGCAGCCCGTCAGTCACCTGCAACACCCTGGATATGACGTCACATCTCAAGATCATTCAGGAACTGACCTGACCTTTACTACAGCATTGTTATTATTATTGTTTATTTATAGAGCACCATTAATTCCATGGTGCTCTGTACAGTATTATATTAATTCCATGGTGCTCTGTACAGTATTATATTAATTCCATGGTGCTCTGTAGATTATTATATTAATTCCATGGTGCTTTACATTATTATATTAATTCCATGGTGCTTGTACATTATTATATTAATTCCATGGTGCTCTGTACATTATTATATTAATTCCATGGTGCTCTGTACATTATTATATTAATTCCATGGTGCTCTGTACAATATTATATTAATTCCATGGTGCTATACATTATTATATTACTTCCATGGTGCTCTGTACAATATTATATTAATTCCATGGTGCTTTACATTATTATATTAATTCCATGGTGCTCTGTACATTATTATATTAATTCCATGGTGCTCTGTACATTATTATATTAATTCCATGGTGCTGTACATTATTATATTACTTCCATGGTGCTCTGTACATTATTATATTAATTCCATGGTGCTCTGTACGTTATTATATTAATTCCATGGTGCTGTACATTATTATATTAATTCCATGGTGCTATACATTATTATATTAATTTCATGGTGCTCTGTACATTATTATATTAATTCCATGGTACTCTGTACGTTATTATATTAATTCCATGGTGCTGTACATTATTATATTACTTCCATGGTGCTGTACATTATTATATTACTTCCATGGTGCTCTGTACAATATTATATTAATTCCATGGTGCTCTGTACATTATTATATTACTTCCATGGTGCTGTACATTATTATATTAATTCCATGGTTCTTTACATTATTATATTAATTTCATGGTGCTCTGTACATTATTATATTAATTCCATGGTGCTCTGTACGTTATTATATTAATTCCATGGTGCTGTACATTATTATATTAATTCCATGGTGCTATACATTATTATATTAATTTCATGGTGCTCTGTACATTATTATATTAATTCCATGGTGCTATACATTATTATATTAATTCCATGGTGCTCTGTACGTTATTATATTAATTCCATGGTGCTGTACATTATTATATTAATTCCATGGTGCTATACATTATTATATTAATTCCATGGTACTCTGTACGTTATTATATTAATTCCATGGTGCTGTACATTATTATATTAATTCCATGGTGCTATACATTATTATATTAATTCCATGGTGCTCTGTACATTATTATATTAATCCCATGGTGCTCTGTACGTTATTACATTAATTCCATGGTGCTGTACATTATTATATTATTTCCATGGTGCTGTACATTATTATATTAATTCCATGGTGCTGTACATTATTATATTATTTCCATGGTGCTCTGTACATTATTATATTAATTCCATGGTGCTCTGTACATTATTATATTAATTCCATGGTGCTCTGTACATTATTATATTAATTCCATGGTGCTCTGTACATTATTATATTAATTCCATGGTGCTTTACATTTGAGCATTTACATACAGTACACAAAATATACAAAACAAACACAATACTAGCAGTGATCACTGGCACAGTGGGATAGAGGGCCCTGCCCGCAAGGGCTTACAATCTATGAGGGAAGAGGGATAGAGACAGAAGGTGGGGGTAGAGGCTGTACAGATGGCGGTGTGGTGACAGTAGTGTTATTGGGGGTTGTAGGCCTTCCTGAATAGGTGAGTCTTCAGGGCCTTCTTGAAGCTTGTGACTGTGGGGGTCAGTCTTATGTGTCTTGGTAATGAGTTCCAGAGTATGGGGGATGCACGGGAGAAGTCTTGGAGACGTTTGTTGTGTGAAGAGCGGATAAGAGCAGAGCGGAGTAGGAGGTCTTTGGAGGATCGGAGGTTACGTGCGGGCAGGTAGCGGGAGATTAGGTCAGAGATATATGGATGGGACAGGTTGTGGATGGCTTTGTATGGCAGTGTTAGTAGTTTGAACTCTATTCGCTGGGCGATGGGTAGCCAGTGGAGGGATTGGCAGAGGGGGCGGCCGATGAAGAACGGGGGGAGAGGTGTATTAAGCGAGCAGCACAGTGTAAGGTGGACTGGAGGGGGGCGAGGGTGTTAGCTGGGAGGCCATGGAGAAGGGTGTTACAGTAGTCTAGGCGGGAGATTATGAGGGCATGGACTAGCATCTTTGTAGTTTCAGGGGTGAGGAAGGAGCGGATTCGGTGGATGTTCTTGAGTTGGAGACGGCAGGAGGTGTTGAGGTTTTGGATGTGCGACTTGAAGGATAGGTCGGGGTCTAAGGTTATCCCAAGGCAGCGGACCCGTGGGACTGCGGTGAGAGTGGTTCCATTAATGTTGATAAATGGGTCAGATAGAGGGGCCGTGCAAGGGGGGGGGTGAAGATTATGAACTCCGTTTTCTCCATGTTGAGTTTGAGAAAGCGGGAGGAGAGGAAGGAGGCTACGGCTGCTAGACATTCTGGGACTATGGACAACAGGGAGGTAATGTCTGGTCCAGAGAGATACAGTGGGTACGGAAAGTATTCAGACCCCTTTAAATTTTTCACTCTTTGTTTCATTGCAGCCATTTGCTAAAAGCAAAAAAGTTCCTTTTATTTCTCATTATTGTACACTCAGCTCCCCATCCTGACAGAAAAAAAACAGAAATGTAGATATTTTTGCAAATTTATTAAAAAAGAAAAACTGAAATCTCCCATGGCCATAAGTATTCCGAGCCTTTGCTGTGACACTCATATATAACTCACAGGCTGTGCATTTCCTTCTGATCCTCCTTGAGATGGTTCTACTCCTTCATTGGAGTCCAGCTGTGTTTAATTAAACTGATTGGACTTGATTAGGAAAGGCGCACACCTGTCTATATAAGACCTCACAGCTCACAGTGCATGTCCGAGCAAATGAGAATCAGGAGGTCAAAGGAACTGCCCAAGGAGCTCAGAGACAGAATTGTGGCAAGGCACAGATCTGGCCAAGGTTACTAAAGAATTTCTGGAGCACTCAATGTTCCTAAGAGCACAGCGGCTCCATAATCCTTACATGGAAGAAGTTTGGGATGACCAGAACTCCTCCTAGACCTGGCCGTCCAGCCAAACTGAGCAATGGTGGGAGAAGAGCCTTGGTGAGAGGTAAAGAAGAAGCCAAAGATGACTGTGGCCGAGCTCCAGAGATGCAGTAGGGAGATGGGAGAAAGTTCCACAAAGTCACTATCACTGCAGCCCTCCACCAGTCGGGGCTTTATGGCAGAGCGGCCCGAAGGAAGCCTCTCCTCAGTGCAAGACATATGAAAGCCAAAAAACACATGAAGGACTCCCAGACTATGAGAAATAAGATTCTCTGCTCTGATGAGACGAAGACTGAACTTTTTGGTTCTAAGCGGTATGTGTGGAGAAAACCAGGCCCTGCTCATCACCTGCCCAATACAATCCTAACAGTGAGACATGGCGGTGGCAGCATCATGCTATGGGGGACAGGACGACTGGTTGTAATTGTAGGAAAGATGAATGCGGCCAAGTACAGAGATATCCTGGAAGAAAACCTCTGCCAGAGTGCTCTGGACCTCAGACTGGGCCGAAGGTTCCAACAAGACAATGACCCTAAGCACACAGCTAAAATAACAAAGGAACAACTCTGTGACCATTCCTGACTGGCCCAGCCAGAGCCCGGACCTCAACCCAACTGAGCATCTCTGGAGAGACCTGAAAATGGCTCCACCAACGTTCACCATCCAACCTGACGGAACTGGAGAGGATCTGCAAGGAAGAATGGCCGAGGATCCCCAAATCCAGATGTGAGAAACTTGTTGTATCATTCCCAAGAAGACTCCTGGCTGTACTAGCTCAGAAGGAAGCGGCGTCTACTCAATACTGAGCAAAGGCTCCGAATACTTATGGCCATGGGAGATTGCAGGTTTTCGTTTTTAATAAATTTGCAAAAATATCTACATTTCTGTTTTTTTCTGTCAAGATGGGGAGCTGAGTGTACATTAATGGGAAATAAAAGGAACTTTTTTGCTTTTAGCAAATGGCTGCAATGAAACAAAGAGTGAAAAATTTAAAGGGGTCTGAATACTTTCCGTACCCACTGTATATTTGGGTGGCGTCAGCATAGCAATGGTAATGGAAACCATGGCATTCTATGAGTTGGCCTAGGCCAAGGGTGTAGATGGAGAACAGGAAGGGTTTGATGATAGCATGTTTGAAGGCGGAGGGGAAGGATCCATTGGTTAGGGACAGGTTGAAGAGATGGGTTAGGGCAGGAGTAATGACTTCAGTGAGGTTGGGGATGAGATGTGACTGGATCGGGTCAAGCGCACAGGAGGTGAGGTGGGATTTAGAGATTAGGGTGGAGAGCTTTTCATCAGTGATGGTGTAAAAACAGGTTAAAGATGAAGAGCACCGAGCAGTTGGGTAGAGTGGTTGTCGGGGTGTAGGGTGAGACTGTGTCTGACGGTGTCATCAGCTGTGATAAGTGATGTCGGAGGGGGCGCAGGAGGACGGAGAAGGGAGGTGAAG
Source organism: Leptodactylus fallax (assembly GCA_947044405.1). Classification (NCBI taxonomy): domain Eukaryota; kingdom Metazoa; phylum Chordata; class Amphibia; order Anura; family Leptodactylidae; genus Leptodactylus; species Leptodactylus fallax. The sequence continues at coordinate 373,500 of CAMRHE010000805.1, forward strand.
GTAGTGAATAGCTGTTTGGGGTTGCGGAATACGGCAGATATTAGTGTGGTGAAGTAGACCTGCTTCAAGGATATAACAACAAGCATACAAATACACTAATATAACTACTATAATACTGCCCCTATGTACAAGAATATAACTACTATAATACTACTCCTATGTACAAGAATATAACTACTATAATACTGCCCCTATGTACAAGAATATAACTACTATAATACTACTCCTATGTACAAGAATATAACTACTATAATACTGCTCCTATGTACAAGAATATAACTACTATAATACTACTCCTATGTACAAGAATATAACTACTATAATACTACTCCTATGTACAAGAATATAACTACTATAATACTGCTCCTATGTACAAGAATATAACTACTATAGTACTACCTCCTATGTACAAGAATATAACTACTATAATACTACTCCTATGTACAAGAATATAACTACTATAATACTCCTCCTATGTACAAGAATATAACTACTATAATACTGCTCCTATGTACAAGAATATAACTACTATAATACTACTCCTATGTACAAGAATATAACTACTATAATACTACCTCCTATGTACAAGAATATATAACTACTATAATACTACCTCCTATGTACAAGAATATAACTACTATAATACTACCTCCTATGTACAAGAATATATAACTACTATAATACTACCTCCTATGTACAAGAATATAACTACTATAATACTGCCCCTATGTACAAGAATATAACTACTATAATACTCCTCCTATGTACAAGAATATAACTACTATAATACTACTCCTATGTACAAGAATATAACTACTATAATACTGCTCCTATGTACAAGAATATAACTACTATAATACTACTCCTATGTACAAGAATATAACTACTATAATACTACCTCCTATGTACAAGAATATATAACTACTATAATACTGCCTCCTATGTACAAGAATATAACTACTATAATACTGCTCCTATGTACAAGAATATAACTACTATAATACTACTCCTATGTACAAGAATATAACTACTATAATACTGCTCCTATGTACAAGAATATAACTACTATAATACTACTCCTATGTACAAGAATATAACTACTATAATACTGCTCCTATGTACAAGAATATAACTACTATAATACTACCTCCTATGTACAAGAATATAACTACTATAATACTACCTCCTATGTACAAGAATATAACTACTATAATACTACCCCCTATGTACAAGAATATAACTACTATAATACTGACCCCTATGTACAAGAATATAACTACTATAATACTGCCCCCTATGTACAAGAAATGTTCAATAACATAGGAATTTGAGATTTTCTCCCAGATCAATGAAAGAAACACTTTTTAAAAAACTGTGTAATCCTGCCATCTAGTGGTAATCAAGTATGAGACAATTACAAATATGAACAGATAGATAGATATGAGATAGATAGATAGATAGATAGATAGATAGATAGATAGATAGATTAGATAGAGACATGGAGAGAGACAAGAATGTGTGTTGCGCCCCCCTGTGGTTAGGCCACCACTGAGGCTCACGCTGCACTAGTAGATATTTCCATGACAATAGGTAGGGATCAGTGTTCGGGGTAACACAATGGGCTATTATGTCCTCAGGTGGAGGATACAGGACGCTCCATAGTCCGCAGTTTCACTCTCCTGGATCCAGATTCGGTGATTTGTGGATTCTTTGCTTTATCAGGATTATTTGCTGATATTTAAAGGGACGGGCAGTGAGACTCCATCTCTCATATTATTTATTCGGGGAGCTTTAGGTGTCCTAATACACGCGATCCCCAACAGCAGATTCAGAGATTCCTTTCCTGTCCTTATATTATGGCACTGCCCTTGTCACATCCAGTCCTGTCCTCAGTCACTGCCCCCTGCCCACAAGGTCAGCATGCTGCAATCCTCTGTACTGCTGGGGGAGGGGGGGGCATGTCACTCAGTATGTGACCACCACAGTGTCACCGTCATGATATCTCTCCAGTTATATCAAGTCCTTTCCTCACTGATTTACATAAATATATACTGCCATCTAGTGGTGACAGACAGTCCTGCAGTTTTTCACATATTTTACTGCACCAGATTTTAATATTTGTGGTTTCATCTACTAACTAAATAATGCAAAGACCCCTCCAGGATCTGGGTGGGGGATGGGAATAATACTCTGACAACCCGACCACAATGCCAGACCTCACTGAAACATAAAGAAAAAAGTAACATCAAAAACAGAATAAGCCATCAGTGCGCCTGAGCCCCCGGAGCTGCACCCCAGGAGTTCAGTTACAGCAGAGATCTGTGTAGGAGCCGCGCTGTCTGTGGCTGCATTAAGGAGCAGGTAACCTGAGTGCGAACAGGCTCCTATGACCTCAATGTCACCAGCAGATGCCAAGATGACATCCCGGGCTCTGGAGCTTTATCCACCTCTTAGCAGCACGTCCATGGAGAATACATAAAAGGTCTTAGGAACCAGGCTCCTCCACTATGAGATTTACCAGACCTTATCTCCAAAAGTAGATGGCGGTATAAATCCAGATCTGTCCAGTCCATCAGTCTGAGGACTGACAGGGGGAGATGTAATGACTCCAGGAAATCTACCCGCAAAGACTTGAGGTTAAGGTGTCTGAAGGACGTGTTTAATGACACCGGCTCCTTGTATTGGCATAGGGAATATAAATAAAGCTGCGCACACCCGTCACCCCGCCAGTATCTGAGCCACCAGGGGCATAAAGTGATGCATTGTTGGGGTGGGGTTATGTGTTTAGTATGGCAGCACAATCTCCATACAGTACATTGTGGTATTAGTTATGTGTATAGTATGGCAGTGTAATCTACATACAGTACATTGTGGTATTAGTTATGTGTATAGTATGGCAGTGTAATCTCCATACAGTACATTGCAGTATTAGTTATGTGTTTAGTATGGCAGTGTAATCTCCATACAGTACATTGTGGTATTAGTTATGTGTATAGTATGGCAGTGTAATCTACATACAGTACATTGCGGTATTAGTTATGTGTATAGTATAGCAGTGTAATCTACATACAGTACATTGTGGTATTAGTTATGTGTATAGTATGGCAGTGTAATCTCCATACAGTACATTGTGGTATTAGTTATGTGTATAGTATGGCAGTGTAATCTAAATACAGTACATTGTGGTATTAGTTATGTGTTTAGTATGGCAGTGTAATCTCCATACAGTACATTGCAGTATTAGTTATGTGTATAGTATGGCAGTGTAATCTACATACAGTACAATGCGGTATTAGTTATGTGTATAGTATGGCAGTGTAATCTCCATACAGTACATTGTGGTATTAGTTATGTGTTTAGTATGGCAGTGTAATCTCCATACAGTACATTGTGGTATTAGTTATGTGTATAGTATGGCAGTGTAATCTCCATACAGTACATTGCGGTATTAGTTATGTGTATAGTATAGCAGTGTAATCTACATACAGTACATTGTGGTATTAGTTATGTGTATAGTATGGCAGTGTAATCTCCATACAGTACATTGTGGTATTAGTTATGTGTATAGTATGGCAGTATAATCTAAATACAGTACATTGTGGTATTAGTTATGTGTTTAGTATGGCAGTGTAATCTCCATACAGTACATTGCAGTATTAGTTATGTGTATAGTATGGCAGTGTAATCTACATACAGTACAATGCGGTATTAGTTATGTGTATAGTATGGCAGTGTAATCTCCATACAGTACATTGTGGTATTAGTTATGTGTTTAGTATGGCAGTGTAATCTCCATACAGTACATTGTGGTATTAGTTATGTGTATAGTATGGCAGTATAATCTAAATACAGTACATTGCAGTATTAGTTATGTGTATAGTATGGCAGTGTAATCTCCATACAGTACATTGTGGTATTAGTTATGTGTTTAGTATGGCAGTGTAATCTCCATACAGTACATTGCAGTATTAGTTATGTGTATAGTATGGCAGTGTAATCTACATACAGTACATTGCGGTATTAGTTATGTGTATAGTATAGCAGTGTAATCTACATACAGTACATTGCAGTATTAGTTATGTGTATAGTATGGCAGTGTAATCTACATACAGTACATTGTGGTATTAGTTATGTGTATAGTATGGCAGTGTAATCTACATACAGTACATTGCGGTATTAGTTATGTGTATAGTATGGCAGTGTAATCTCCATACAGTACATTGCGGTATTAGTTATGTGTATAGTATAGCAGTGTAATCTACATACAGTACATTGTGGTATTAGTTATGTGTATAGTATGGCAGTGTAATCTCCATACAGTACATTGTGGTATTAGTTATGTGTATAGTATGGCAGTATAATCTAAATACAGTACATTGTGGTATTAGTTATGTGTTTAGTATGGCAGTGTAATCTCCATACAGTACATTGCAGTATTAGTTATGTGTATAGTATGGCAGTGTAATCTACATACAGTACAATGCGGTATTAGTTATGTGTATAGTATGGCAGTGTAATCTCTATACAGTACATTGTGGTATTAGTTATGTGTATAGTATGGCAGTGTAATCTACATACAGTACATTGCAGTATTAGTTATGTGTATAGTATGGCAGTGTAATCTACATACAAGTAGCATTGTCAGTATTAGTTATGTGTATAGTATGGCAGTGTAATCTACATACAGTACATTGTGGTATTAGTTATGTGTATAGTATGGCAGTGTAATCTCCAATACTTAGATAAGGCAGAAATTAAAACAGTACATTGTGGTATTAGTTATGTGTTTAGTATGGCAGTGTAATCTCCATACAGTACATTGCTTTAGTAGTATTAGTTATATGTTTAGTATGGCAGTGTAATCAAGAGTTAGGATCCATACAGTACATTGTGGTATTAGTTATGTGTTTAGTATGGCAGTGTAATCTCCATACAGTACATTGCAGTATTAGTTATATGTTTAGTATGGCAGTGTAATCTCCATACAGTACAATGCAGTATTAGTTATGTGTATAGTATGGCAGTGTAATCTACATACAGTACATTGCAGTATTAGTTATGTGTATAGTATAGCAGTGTAATCTACATACAGTACAATGCGGTATTAGTTATGTCCATACTCTGCAGTGTGTACAGATGTGTAGGTCATGTATATGTAAGTCTTTTATATACCCCGGTGGATCCTTATCAGATACCTGCTCCATATTCCCCATGACGTCACTTACATTGTAACATATTACATGAGCTTCAGCCCTGTCGTCATTTTCCCGAGGCTGCTGTATATTTGCGTGCAGTCTCGCCTTCCGCTCTGCAGCAGATCCACCTGAAACATTTTCGGTGACATATAAAGACTTTATGAGGTGTCGCCGGCATTTACTTGAAATACTTCTTTTCCTTGGTCCAAAAAAAGTGAAAGATTTACAGCGTCTTCATCGTGGTCAGGGCCGCACATGGCAGGGGCAATAATGGCTCCTCACACTGCGCCGCGACGCTACACTTAAATCACTCACCGCCTGGGAACAACCAAGAAAAGGCTTCAACCCGGGAACACGAGTCATGGAAAGGCTCACTACGCAGGGTCACCGCCACCCCCGGCCTCGCTGCTCGCTGTGTTTTTGCACCTGCATCCTTTCCCCCGTTCGCCGCCACCTAAGATGACTTTTTTTTCTAATCCCCGCTGAAAACATTTAGTAAGTTAAGTTGTGAAAGGATTTATGGGAATATTTACTGGAGGGCTTTATGATCTGACTCATTACTGCAGGCCCTCAAAAGTCTAGGAAAGCTGGGTGACAACCAATGGCCGCCATTACCGTATCCAGTGGAGTTGTCACCCAGCTTCCCCTCACTTTTCTGCCTAAATATGTTGCTATGCTGGAGAGAAAACGTCTAAAGAATTTATTTCTACACTTAATGTTTACTTTCAAGCTGCCTCCAAGCCCCTCCCAATCATTAAGGCTCCACCCCATTATTGAGGCTCCTCCCCTCAGTCTATATGAGGCACCTGATCATCTTCTTTCCCTTCTTCATGTTTTCGTTCCTTATTATTCTGTCCTTATTGTAACAGAAATCAGATCTCCATGGACTTCGCTGACCTTGCACTCTGAAAAAGTAAAGCTGCACTGAAAATCATGGCGAACAGGTCAGAATCCAAAATATGTAATTAGATATAAGGCAGACCTCTGACTACCACAGACATTACCAGACAATGCAGAAAGGATGGAGGCGCTGATTAATGTAACTACTTATCTAATTATCTATTTATCTCATATCTATCTATCTCGTATCTATCTCTATCTATCTATCTATCTATCTATCTATCTATCTATCTATCTATCTCTCTCTCTATCTCTATCTCTCTATCTATCTATCTATCTATCTATCTCATATCTATCTCATATCTATCTATCTATCTATCTATCTATCCATCTATCTATCTATCTCATATCTATCTATCTATCTATCTCATATCTATCTATCTCATATCTATCTATCTATCTCATATCTATCTATCTCATATCTATCTATCTATCTATCTCATATCTATCTATCTCATATCTATCTATCTTATATCTATCTATCTCATATCTATCTATCTCATATCTATCTATTTATCTATCTCATATCTATCTATCTCATATCTATCTATCTATCTATCTATCTATCTATCTATCTATCTCCTATCTATCTCATATCTATCTATCTCATATCTCTCTATCTCATATCTATCTATCTCATATCTATCTATCTATCTATCTCATATCTATCTATCTCATATCTATCTCCTATCTATCTATCTCCTATCTATCTATCTATCTATCTATCTATCTATCTCATATCTATCTATCTCTCCATCCTTCCAGCTCTCTCATATCTATCTTTCTATTTTATAACTATTCCATCTATCTATTTACCTATCTGATATTTATTATTTTATTAATATACAATATAAAGCTAATAGCGATCAGAGGATAGACTGAGGTGTGGAGGGCATTACAGAGGGGCTCGATGGGCCCACGCAGCAGCTTTATAGTTACAATACTTACACTTACCGTGTATTAATCCTCTCCCCCTGCAGAGTTGGGTGCGGGGCAGGAAGCTCAGTGCCAGGGATAAACCTTCTCAGACTCAGGATTATCAACTCTATTTCAGAGAACAAGGTAAATGCTCCATCCAGACAGATCCGCTCCATACACCGAGGACCCTCTAAAAACAACAACACATTTCTGCCTGGAAATGAAAAGGAAAAGGATTTACTAAAAATACATTGTAGACAAGGAGAAATATTCTATAGATACATTGTAAACCATGCGAAATACTCTGTATAGATACATTGTAGACAAGAAGAAATACTCTGCATAGATACATTGTAGACAAGGAGAAATACTCTGCATAGATACATTGTAGACAAGAAGAAATACTCTGCATAGATACATTGTAGACAAGGAGAAATACTCTGCATAGATACATTGCAGACCAGGAGAAATACTCTGTATAGATAATGACTGTATCATGTCTACTGCATAACTACAAAGTGTGGCTCCGGGCAGTTAAAAGTGCCCCCCCCCCCCCCCCAAAAAAAAAAAAAAATATGTACCAACAACACAGTGACATACTATACACTGCACTACACAAAGACCAATATTACCAATAATACCAGTAAACAAGGTGTAAATAATACTGCCGCACCCATAAGACATATTACCATATGGGCATACTATTACTACATATTACCATATTACAGGGCAGAGACTCAGTCAACGAATGAACTCACACAGATCCACCATTAATAACAGCAGAACCGATCTCCCAGTGGCCGCACATTTCTCCGGAGAAAACCATTCTATTGAAGATTTGCGGGTTGTGGTTTTAATGGGACATTTTAAGACACAGGAGAAAAGAAAAGAAATGGAGTACAAATTTATGCAAAAATTTCAAACTCTGCAATTTCGACTTAATATTCATGCCAGCTTCATGTCACACTATGTGTGACCTGTGAGGGTCACAAATCACCTCCTGATAGCAAACAGATAACAGCAAGAATTACTGATCCCTCCGTCACGCACCACAAGTTTCCAGACTGTTTTTTTGACCTGTTGTAAATAACTTCTCTACTTAGATTGCAATTTTTTTAAGGACTCTAAAATGCTTTGAAAACCATGTGTATAAAAATCTGTTAATTTTCAGTTCTTGTATCAAACCATGTCTGATGAAGGGAGCGAGCACTCCTGAAAGCTTACTTATAAATATACTCAGTTAGCCTCTAAAAGGTATCGCCTGATTTCTTCACTCTTCCACTACATATTACCATTACATAGTGACTCCATAATACTACCATACTGTCACTGAATGAAAACTACTATACAAACTGCAATATCATCACCATACAGTGACCATCACACATGAAAATGATAGTTCCAAATATACAGTGTCCTGAAGAGCAATAGCTAGAGATGGGTGACCCTCTTAAGCTCAATTTAATGTTGAGTGGTTCGGAACAACAAATCGTTTCAGATTGAATAAGTTTGGTACGAATCATTGCTTAAATTGTCTTACAACCTAGCGTATGACACTGTCAGGACTCCTAGGACTATAAATCTATAATACATAGTGTATGACACTGTCAGGACTCCTAGGACTATATATCTATAATACATAGTGTATGACACTGTCAGGATGCCAAGGACTATATATCTATAAAACATATTGTATAACACTGTCAGGGCTCCTAGGACTATATATCTATAATACATAGTTTATGACACTGTCAGGGCTCCTAGGACTATATATCTATAATACATAGTGTATGACACTGTCAGGACTCCTAGGACTATACATATATAAAACACAATGTATGACACTGTCAGGAATCCTAGGACTATATATCTATAAAACATAGTGTATGACACTGTCAGGGCTCCTAGGACTATATATCTATAATACATAGTGTATGACACTGTCAGGGCTCCTAGGACTATATATCTATAATACATAGTGTATGACACTGTCAGGATGCCTAGGACTCTATATCAATAAAACATATTGTATAACACTGTCAGGGCTCCATGGACTATATATCTATAATACATAGTTTATGACACTGTCAGGGCTCCTAGGACTATATATCTATAATACATAGTGTATGACACTGTCAGGACTCCTAGGACTATACATATATAAAACACAATGTATGACGCTGTCAGGACTCCTAGGACTATATATCTATAAAACATAGTGTATGACACTGTCAGGGCTCCTAGGACTATATATCTATAATACATAGTGTATGACACTGTCAGGGCTCCTAGGACTATATATCTATAAAACATAGTGTATGACACTGTCAGGGCTCCTAGGATTATATATCTATAATACATAGTGTATGACACTGTCAGGACTCCTAGGACTATATATTTATAATACATAGTGTATGACACTGTTAGGACTCCTAGGACTATATATCTATAAAATATAATGTATGACACTGTCAGGGCTCCTAGGACTATATATTTATAATACATAGTGTATGACATTGTTAGGACTCCTAGGACTATATATCTATAAAACATAATGTATGACACTGTCAGGACTCCTAGGACTATATATCTATAATACATAGTTTATGACACTGTCAGGGCTCCTAGGACTATATATCTATAAAACATAGTGTATGACACTGTCAGGGCTCCTAGGTCTATATATCTATAATACATAGTTTATGACACTGTCAGGGCTCCTAGGACTATATATCTATAATACATAGTGTATGACACTGTCAGGACTCCTAGGACTATACATATATAAAACATAGTGTATGACCCTGTCAGGACTACTAGGACTATATATCTATAATACATAGTGTATGACACTGTCAGGACTACTAGGACTATATATCTATAATACATAGTGTATAAAACTGTCTGGACTCCTAGGACTATATATCTATAAAACATAGTGTATGACACTGTCAGGGCTCCTAGGACTATATATCTATAATACATAGTGTATGACACTGTCAGGGCTCCTAGGACTATATATGTATAAAACATAGTGTATGACACTGTCAGGGCTCCTAGGATTATATATCTATAATACATAGTGTATGACACTGTCAGGACTCCTAGGACTATATATTTATAATACATAGTGTATGACACTGTTAGGACTCCTAGGACTATATATCTATAAAATATAATGTATGACACTGTCAGGGCTCCTAGGACTATATATTTATAATACATACTGTATGACATTGTTAGGACTCCTAGGACTATATATCTATAAAACATAATGTATGACACTGTCAGGACTCCTAGGACTATATATCTATAATACATAGTTTATGACACTGTCAGGGCTCCTAGGACTATATATCTATAAAACATAGTGTATGACACTGTCAGGGCTCCTAGGTCTATATATCTATAATACATAGTTTATGACACTGTCAGGGCTCCTAGGACTATATATCTATAATACATAGTGTATGACACTGTCAGGACTCCTAGGACTATACATATATAAAACACAATGTATGACACTGTCAGGACTCCTAGGACTATATATTTATAATACATAGTGTATGACACTGTTAGGACTCCTAGGATTATATATCTATAAAATATAATGTATGACACTGTCAGGACTCCTAGGACTATACATATATAAAACACAATGTATGACACTGTCAGGACTCCTAGGACTATATATCTATAAAACATAGTGTTTGACACGGTCAGGGCTCCTAGGACTATATATCTATAATACATAGTGTATGACACTGTCAGGACTACTAGGACTATATATCTATAATGCATAGTGTATGACACTGTCAGGACTCCTAGGTCTATATATCTATAATACATAGTTTATGACACTGTCAGGGCTCCTAGGACTATATATCTATAATACATAGTGTATGACACTGTCAGGACTCCTAGGACTATACATATATAAAACACAATGTATGACACTGTCAGGACTCCTAGGACTATATATTTATAATACATAGTGTATGACACTGTTAGGACTCCTAGGATTATATATCTATAAAATATAATGTATGACACTGTCAGGACTCCTAGGACTATACATATATAAAACACAATGTATGACACTGTCAGGACTCCTAGGACTATATATCTATAAAACATAGTGTTTGACACGGTCAGGGCTCCTAGGACTATATATCTATAATACATAGTGTATGACACTGTCAGGACTACTAGGACTATATATCTATAAAACATATTGTATGACACTGTCAGGGCTCCTAGAACTATATATCTATAATACATATTGTATGACACTGTCAGGGCTCCTAGGACTATATATCTATAATACATATTGTATGACACTGTCAGGGCTCCTAGGACTATACATCTATAATACATAGTGTATGACACTGTCAGGGCTCCTACGATTATATCTCTATAAAACATAGTGTATGACACTGTCAGGGCTCCTAGGACTATATATCTATAATACATATTGTATGACACTGTCAGGGCTCCTAGGACTATACATCTATAAAACACAAAGTATGACACTGTCAGTATTCCTAAGACAATATATCTATAAAACATAGGGTATGACATGGTCAGGACTCCTAGGACTCTATATCTATAAAACATAGTGTATGACACTGTCAGGACTCCTAGGACTATATATCTATAATACATAGTGTATGACACTGTCAGGACTCCTAGGACTATATATCTATAATACATAGTGTATGACACTGTCAGGACTCCTAGGACTATATATCTATAATACATATTGATTGACACTGTCAGGACTCCTAGGTCTATATATCTAAAAAACATAGTGTATGGCACAAAAAATGTAATGTATAAAACTGTCAAGTCTCCTAGGACTTATCCCTTAATGGGATCAGATAAAATCAAAATATCGGTATAAAAGACACAATCGCACAGGTTTTTGACCTGGGAATCCTTTTTAATCTAACTTTGTTTTCTCTACAGTTTTATCTTGTACTTAGGGTGCAGTATTATAGTAGTAATATTCTTGTACATAGGAGCAGTATTATTGTAGTTATATTCTTGTACATAGGAGCAGTATTATAGTAGTTATATTCTTGTACATAGGAGCAGTATTATAGTAGTTATATTCTTGTACATAGGAGCAGTATTATAGTAGTTATATTCTTGTACATAGGAGGTAGTATTATAGTAGTTATATTCTTGTACATAGGAGCAGTATTATAGTAGTTATATTCTTGTACATAGGAGCAGTATTATAGTAGTTATATTCTTGTACATAGGAGGTAGTATTATAGTAGTTATATTCTTGTACATAGGAGCAGTATTATAGTAGTTATATTCTTGTACATAGGAGCAGTATTATAGTAGTTATATTCTTGTACATAGGAGCAGTATTATAGTAGTTATAATCTTGTACATAGGAGCAGTGTTATAGTAGTTATATTCTTGTACATAGGGGTAGTATTATAGTAGTTACATTCTTGTACATAGGAGTAGTATTATAGTAGATATATTCTTGTACATAGGAGCAGTATTATAGTCGTTATATTCTTGTACGTAGGGTCAGTATTATAGTAGTTATATTCTTGTACATAAGAGGTAGTATTATAGTAGTTATATTCTTGTACATAGGGGCAGTATTATAGCAGTTATATTCTTGTACATAGGAGTATTATAGTAGTTATATTCTTGTACATAGGAGTAGTATTATAGTAGTTATATTCTTGTACATAGGGGCAGTATTATAGTAGTTATATTCTTGTACATAGGGGTAGTATTATAGTTTTTATATTCTTGTACATAGGAGGTAGTATTATAGTAGTTATATTCTTGTACATAGGAGCAGTATTATAGTAGTTTTATTCTTGTACATAGGAGCAGTATTATAGTAGTTCTATTCTTGTACATAGGAGTAGTATTATAGTAGTTATATTCTTGTACATAAGAGCAGTATTATAGTAGTTATATTCTTGTACATAGGAGCAGTATTATAGTAGTTATATTCTTGTACATAGGAGCAGTATTATAGTAGTTATATTCTTGTTCTTGTACATAGAGGGCAGTATTATAGTAGTTATATTCTTGTACATAGGAGGTAGTATTATAGTAGTTATATTCTTGTACATAGGGGTAGTATTATAGTAGTTATATTCTTGTACACAGGAGGTAGTATTATAGTAGTTATATTCTTGTACATAGGAGCAGTATTATAGTAGTTATATTCTTGTACATAGGAGGTAGTATTATAGTAGTTATATTCTTGTACATAGGAGCAGTATTATAGTAGTTATATTCTTGTACATAGGAGCAGTATTATAGTAATTATATTCTTGTACATAGGAGTAGTATTATAGTAGTTATATTCTTGTACATAGGAGCAGTATTATAGTAGTTATATTCTTGTACATAGGGGTAGTATTATTGTAGTTACATTCTTGTACATAGGAGTAGTATTATAGTAGATATATTCTTGTACATAGGAGCAGTATTATAGTCGTTATATTCTTGTACGTAGGGTCAGTATTATAGTAGTTATATTCTTGTACATAAGAGGTAGTATTATAGTAGTTATATTCTTGTACATAGGGGGCAGTATTATAGTAGTTATATTCTTGTACATAGGGGCAGTATTATAGTAGTTATATTCTTGTTCTTGTACATAGAGGGCAGTATTATAGTAGTTATATTCTTGTACATAGGAGCAGTACTATAGTAGTTATATTCTTGTTCATACCGTAGGAGTAGTATTATAGTAGTTATATTCTTGTACATAGGAGCAGTATTATAGTAGTTATATTCTTGTACATAGGAGGTAGTATTATAGTAGTTATATTCTTGTACATAGGAGCAGTATTATAGTAGTTATATTCTTGTACATAGGAGCAGTATTATAGTAGTTATATTCTTGTAGATAGGAGCAGTATTATAGTAGTTATATTCTTGTACATAGGAGCAGTATTATAGTAGTTATATTCTTGTACATAGGAGGTAGTATTATAGTAGTTATATTCTTGTACATAGGAGCAGTATTATAGTAGTTATATTCTTGTACATAGGGGTAGTATTATAGTAGTTATATTCTTGTACATAGGAGTAGTATTATAGTAGGTATATTCTTGTACATAGGAGTAGTATTATAGTAGTTATATTCTTGTACATAGGAGCAGTATTATAGTAGTTATATTCTTGTACATAGGGGTAGTATTATGGTTTTTATATTCTTGTACATAGGAGGTAGTATTATAGTAGTTATATTCTTGTACATAGGAGTAGTATTATAGTAGTTATATTCTTGTACATAGGGGACAGTATTATAGTAGTTATATTCTTGTACATAGGAGCAGTATTATAGTAATTATATTCTTGTACATAGGAGGTAGTATTATAGTAGTTATATTCTTGTACATAGGAGCAGTATTATAGTAGTTATATTCTTGTACATAGGGGTAGTATTATAGTAGTTATATTCTTGTACATAGGAGTAGTATTATAGTAGGTATATTCTTGTACATAGGAGCAGTATTATAGTAGTTATATTCTTGTACATAGGAGCAGTATTATAGTAGTTATATTCTTGTACATAGGAGTAGTATTATAGTAGTTATATTCTTGTACATAGGAGTAGTATTATAGTAGGTATATTCTTGTACATAGGAGTAGTATTATAGTAGTTATATTCTTGTACATAGGAGCAGTATTATAGTAGTTATATTCTTGTACATTGGGGTAGTATTATAGTTTTTATATTCTTGTACATAGGAGGTAGTATTATAGTAGTTATATTCTTGTACATAGGAGCAGTATTATAGTAGTTATATTCTTGTACATAGGAGCAGTATTATAGTAGTTCTATTCTTGTACATAGGAGTAGTATTATAGTAGTTATATTCTTGTACATAGGAGCAGTATTATATTAGTTATATTCTTGTACATAGGAGCAGTATTATAGTAGTTATATTCTTGTCTGTACATAGAGGAGCAGTATTATAGTAGTTATATTCTTGTACATAGGAGTTGTATTATAGTAGTTATATTCTTGTACATAGGTGGTAGTATTATAGTAGTTATATTCTTGTACATAGGAGCAGTATTATAGTAGTTATATTCTTGTACATAGGAGCAGTATTATAGTAGTTATATTCTTGTACATAGGAGTAGTATTATAGTAGTTATATTCTTGTACGTAGGGGCAGTATTATAGTAGTTATATTCTTGTACATAGGAGCAGTATTATAGTAGTTATATTCTTGTACATAGGGGGCATTATTATAGTAGTTATATTCTTGTACATAGGAGGTAGTATTATAGTAGTTATATTCTTGTACATAGGAGGTAGTATTATAGTAGTTATATTCTTGTACATAGGAACAGTATTATAGTAGTTATATTCTTGTACATGGGGGCAGTATTATAGTAGTTATATTCTTGTACATAGGAATAGTATTATAGTAGTTATATTCTTGTACATAGGAGTAGTATTATAGTAGTTATATTCTTGTACATAGGAGGTAGTATTATAGTAGTTATATTCTTGTACATAGGAGTAGTATTATAGTAGTTATATTCTTGTACATAGGAGCAGTATTATAGTAGTTATATTCTTGTACATAGGAGGTAGTATTATAGTAGTTATATTCTTGTACATAGGAGCAGTATTATAGTAGTTATATTCTTGTACATAGGAGCAGTATTATAGTAGTTATATTCTTGTACATAGGAGGTAGTATTATAGTAGTTATATTCTTGTACATAGGAGCAGTATTATAGTAGTTATATTCTTGTACATAGGAGGTAGTATTATAGTAGTTATATTCTTGTACATAGGAGCAGTATTATAGTAGTTATATTCTTGTACATAGGGGCAGTATTATAGTAGTTATATTCTTGTACATAGGAGGTAGTATTATAGTAGTTATATTCTTGTACATAGGAGCAGTATTATAGTAGTTATATTCTTGTACATAGGAGCAGTATTATAGTAGTTATATTCTTGTACATAGGAGCAGTATTATAGTAGTTATATTCTTGTACATAGGAGCAGTATTATAGTAGTTATATTCTTGTACATAGGAGTAGTATTATAGTAGTTATATTCTTGTACATAGGAGGTAGTATTATAGTAGTTATATTCTTGTATATAGGGGCAGTATTATAGTGGTTATATTCTTGTACATAGGGGGCAGTATTATAGTAGTTATATTCTTGTACATAGGAGAGTAGTATTATAGTAGTTATATTCTTGTACATAGGAGCAGTATTATAGTAGTTATATTCTTGTACATAGGAGGTAGTATTATAGTAGTTATATTCTTGTACATAGGAGCAGTATTATAGTAGTTATATTCTTGTACATAGGGGGCAGTATTATAGTAGTTATATTCTTGTACATAGGAGTAGTATTATAGTAGTTATATTCTTGTACATAGGGGCAGTATTATAGTGGTTATATTCTTGTACATAGGAGGTAGTATTATAGTAGTTATATTCTTGTACATAGGAGCAGTATTATAGTAGTTATATTCTTGTACATAGGAGCAGTATTATAGTAGTTATATTCTTGTACATAGGAGCAGTATTATAGTAGTTATATTCTTGTTCTTGTACATAGAGGGCAGTATTATAGTAGTTATATTCTTGTACATAGGAGGTAGTATTATAGTAGTTATATTCTTGTACATAGGGGTAGTATTATAGTAGTTATATTCTTGTACACAGGAGGTAGTATTATAGTAGTTATATTCTTGTACATAGGAGCAGTATTATAGTAGTTATATTCTTGTACATAGGAGGTAGTATTATAGTAGTTATATTCTTGTACATAGGAGCAGTATTATAGTAGTTATATTCTTGTACATAGGAGCAGTATTATAGTAATTATATTCTTGTACATAGGAGTAGTATTATAGTAGTTATATTCTTGTACATAGGAGCAGTATTATAGTAGTTATATTCTTGTACATAGGGGTAGTATTATAGTAGTTATATTCTTGTACATAGGAGTAGTATTATAGTAGATATATTCTTGTACATAGGAGCAGTATTATAGTAGTTATATTCTTGTACGTAGGGTCAGTATTATAGTAGTTATATTCTTGTACATAGGAGGTAGTATTATAGTAGTTATATTCTTGTACATAGGGGGCAGTATTATAGTAGTTATATTCTTGTACATAGGAGGCAGTATTATAGTAGTTATATTCTTGTACATAGGGATTATTATAGTAGTTATATTCTTGTACATAGGAGCAGTATTATAGTAGTTATATTCTTGTTCTTGTACATAGAGGGCAGTATTATAGTAGTTATATTCTTGTACATAGGAGCAGTACTATAGTAGTTATATTCTTGTTCATACCGGAGGAGTAGTATTATAGTAGTTATATTCTTGTAAATAGGAGCAGTATTATAGTAGTTATATTCTTGTACATAGGAGGTAGTATTATAGTAGTTATATTCTTGTACATAGGAGCAGTATTATAGTAGTTATATTCTTGTACATAGGGGTAGTATTATAGTAGTTATATTCTTGTTCATACCGTAGGAGTAGTATTATAGTAGTTATATTCTTGTACATAGGAGCAGTATTATAGTAGTTATATTCTTGTACATAGGAGGTAGTATTATAGTAGTTATATTCTTGTACATAGGAGCAGTATTATAGTAGTTATATTCTTGTACATAGGAGAGTTATGGTAGTAGTATTATAGTAGGTATATTCTTGTACATAGGAGTAGTATTATAGTAGTTATATTCTTGTACATAGGAGCAGTATTATAGTAGTTATATTCTTGTACATAGGGGCAGTATTATAGTATTTATATTCTTGTACATAGGAGGTAGTATTATAGTAGTTATATTCTTGTACATAGGAGCAGTATTATAGTAGTTATATTCTTGTACATAGGGGCAGTATTATAGTAGTTATATTCTTGTACATAGGGGCAGTATTATAGTAGTTATATTCTTGTACATAGGAGCAGTATTATAGTAGTTATATTCTTGTACATAGGAGGTAGTATTATAGTAGTTATATTCTTGTACATAGGAGCAGTATTATAGTAGTTATATTCTTGTACATAGGGGTAGTATTATAGTAGTTATATTCTTGTACATAGGAGTAGTATTATAGTAGTTATATTCTTGTACATAGGAGCAGTATTATAGTAGTTATATTCTTGTACATAGGAGCAGTATTATAGTAGTTATATTCTTGTACATAGGAGTAGTATTATAGTAGTTATATTCTTGTACATAGGAGCAGTATTATAGTAGGTATATTCTTGTACATAGGAGTAGTATTATAGTAGTTATATTCTTGTACATAGGAGCAGTATTATAGTAGTTATATTCTTGTACATAGGGGTAGTATTATAGTTTTTATATTCTTGTACATAGGAGGTAGTATTATAGTAGTTATATTCTTGTACATAGGAGCAGTATTATAGTAGTTTTATTCTTGTACATAGGAGCAGTATTATAGTAGTTCTATTCTTGTACATAGGAGTAGTATTATAGTAGTTATATTCTTGTACATAAGAGCAGTATTATATTAGTTATATTCTTGTACATAGGAGCAGTATTATAGTAGTTATATTCTTGTTCTTGTACATAGAGGGCAGTATTATAGTAGTTATATTCTTGTACATAGGAGGTAGTATTATAGTAGTTATATTCTTGTACATAGGGGTTGTATTATAGTAGTTATATTCTTGTACACAGGTGGTAGTATTATAGTAGTTATATTCTTGTACATAGGAGCAGTATTATAGTAGTTATATTCTTGTACATAGGAGCAGTATTATAGTAGTTATATTCTTGTACATAGGAGTAGTATTATAGTAGTTATATTCTTGTACGTAGGGTCAGTATTATAGTAGTTATATTCTTGTACATAGGAACAGTATTATAGTAGTTATATTCTTGTACATAGGGGGCATTATTATAGTAGTTATATTCTTGTACATAGGAGGTAGTATTATAGTAGTTATATTCTTGTACATAGGAGGTAGTATTATAGTAGTTATATTCTTGTACATAGGAACAGTATTATAGTAGTTATATTCTTGTACATGGGGGCAGTATTATAGTAGTTATATTCTTGTACATAGGAATAGTATTATAGTAGTTATATTCTTGTACATAGGAGTAGTATTATAGTAGTTATATTCTTGTACATAGGAGGTAGTATTATAGTAGTTATATTCTTGTACATAGGAGGTAGTATTATAGTAGTTATATTCTTATACATAGGAGCAGTATTATAGTAGTTATATTCTTGTACATAGGAGGCAGTATTATAGTAGTTATATTCTTGTACATAGGAGTAGTATTATAGTAGTTATATTCTTGTACATAGGAGCAGTATTATAGTAGTTATATTCTTGTACATAGGAGGCAGTATTATAGTAGTTATATTCTTGTACATAGGAGGTAGTATTATAGTAGTTATATTCTTGTACATAGGAGCAGTATTATAGTAGTTATATTCTTGTACATAGGAGGTAGTATTATAGTAGTTATATTCTTGTACATAGGAGCAGTATTATAGTAGTTATATTCTTGTACATAGGGGTAGTATTATAGTAGTTATATTCTTGTACATAGGAGGTAGTATTATAGTAGTTATATTCTTGTACATAGGAGCAGTATTATAGTAGTTATATTCTTGTACATAGGAGCAGTATTATAGTAGTTATATTCTTGTACATAGGAGCAGTATTATAGTAGTTATATTCTTGTACATAGGAGCAGTATTATAGTAGTTATATTCTTGTACATAGGAGTAATATTATAGTAGTTATATTCTTGTACATAGGAGGTAGTATTATAGTAGTTATATTCTTGTACATAGGGGCAGTATTATAGTAGTTATATTCTTGTACATAGGAGTAGTATTATAGTAGTTATATTCTTGTACATAGGAGTAGTATTATAGTAGGTATATTCTTATACATAGGGTAGTATTATAGCAGTTTTATTATTTTACCTAGGGGGCAGTATTATATGTTCTGTAAAGTAGTAATATTCCTTCTTGCACAGTATATAAATATCTATACATAATACTGTCAGTGGATTATACACGTCCTCTGTCAGTTGTTGATGAACTAAAGCCCCTAAACTCCACATTATATCTGCAGTCTCGCTGTGTCCTTCTTATATATGAATTTTCTTCACCTTGGGTTTTCCAGGCTGCAATTTCATTTTCGTCTTTCCTCGCAGAGTTGCATTAAACTAATTCTCTTTAAAAGACACATTGAAAGTGAAGGAAATATTTATGACATGATGTCGAGCGGTTTTATTTTCATTTTCGCCTCGGATTTAAACAAGCGCGACACGTGAAAGGTCTTATTCATGACTCTTTGGGCTCAAATCTATAAAAATATTGGGTTTAGTGAACAGAAAAGGCGAATTTGCTTTTTCCACACTGGAATTTATTTGAACTTTTCTGTTTTTCTACGAGTAAGAAGATTAACCCAGAAATGTGTCAGAAAGATTGTGAAATATCGTAAGAATATGGAAATACCTGGATGGTGTAACCAAAGAGTAAATCCTTTCTCCCTGATTTTTCTTCTTTTTGACTACAGAGGCATCGGGATGTTTTAGTTTGGTAAATCTCTGATTTTTAGGAAATGCTGCAGCCTTATTTTTTGGGAGGAGTGAGGGCGGGTGTCATTCATTTAGTAGAGATCACTCATGTCCACTCATGACCAATATTTTGGAAGCCAATCAGGGAGGATTTACAATGGCGTAGAGCCCTAAGTAATAAAGCTCATGGGCCCCTTAGCAGCCATTAGAGCCACACTTTGGTTTACATATGGCATTTGAGCACTTATCACTCATTTATTTCACTCCCCGCTGTACCTGAATGGTCATTGCCCCTTTTTGACTATGGGCCCCTGACACCCACACTGCTTTCCTAAGCTACTAGATACAACATTGTTGCAAAATCCTGTTTGCAGATGTTGTTAGAAAATAAACAGTTTAAGATTTTGAAGAGGTTTCTGAGGCCCCACGTCGCTGAAAAGCAGGAGAAAAAATAATGCTGCTTTCTACAGTACCAGCAAAGCGAATTAGATTTTATTCATCTCATTCACACATTGCAGAAAAAAAAGTTTGTGCTTTTCTAAAAGAATTGTTTGCAAAACAGTCTGAAAAATCCATTTATAGTTTTTTCTGCCTCCCATTAAATGCTATGAGAGTTTCAGGCAGAATCCGCTTGAGGACCGCCAGGACGCTCCTATGTCTGGCTATGCTCACACAGGTCTTTGGATTGTGAGGCAGATTCCACATCAAAATCCTCCTCCAAAATATCCTGACACTCCATCCCATTCATTTCACTGGGGGTCAGTTACAGATTTCTGCCTCAAACTTCTTAGAAATGAATGAAAGGCAGAAAAAAAATATTCAGGCTAAAACCACACATAGTGAAAAACAGCAGAAAAAATGTAGTGAAAACAATTTTTTTGTTCTGTTTTTATTTTTTTATTTTTAAATTCTCATTTTTATTTGTTCTGTTTTTAGCTATGTTTTTATTTTTGCCTCTCCTCATATAAGTCTAAGGTTAAATGAACATACTACAGATACATATACACATACAATTATAAAACACCACATGTTCCAATCCGTAGAATCACATTCTGGCTGAGTTCACATCTGCGCCAGAAACCGCCAAAAATCGGCGGAGAGAAAATTCCTGCAATGGTGTCCACCAGTGTCTACGTGTAACCGCTGTCTCCCAGCAGACTCGAATGACGGAGAGCCTGCCGCTAGCGTGATCACAGCATCACTTTACTGGAACTGTGTGGTTCCCAGAACCCTGTGTGCTAGCCAAAAAAAGGCCCCAAAAACTACTTCCGAAAACCTCTTCAAAAGCCTTTCCTTGACCTCAGCCTTCCACTAGCTGAAAGAAGCCACTGAAATGAATGCAAGGTCAATGACAGGTGTTTTAGAAGCAGTAATTGAGGCAGAAAGTCAGACAAAAAGCTTGGTGTGAACATACCCTAAAGCTGCCATGGTATATGTCCCTAGTCTCTGAGATCTCCCCCTCCAACAGATGTAACTAAGAGAAGGACAAGTGAAGGATAGTCAGAAGTCCTGATACTGCAGAGGACTGGCTGCTAATCTGCCCCTTCCCTGGCAGCCTGCCTGCCCCCCCCCCCCCAGGATCCATTACAGAGGGGGCAGCCAGTGCAATAGCAAACATCTACACTACACCTTTAACCCTTTCCCCCCCTTACAAGCCAATAGACCCCCCTCTGCCCCCTCCACCCACTGAGCAGCTGTTCAGCCTGTCAGGTCAGACCCAGTGGCGTTTGACAAATGCCAGTTGTGAGCTGTCAGGCAGGAGCCAGCCGGGCATTCCCTCTCCCAGCTGCATTGTGGGTACAAGCAGGATGCAAAGATGGCTGAGAAGCAGAAGCACGATGGACGGGTTAAGATAGGACACTACATCCTGGGGGACACGCTGGGGGTCGGCACCTTCGGCAAAGTGAAGAGCTGAGTGCATTTTCCTTCTTTCCTTGTCTGTCTGTCCCTTCCTTGCTGTGCCCGCTGCGCTGCTGCCAGCCGGGGCGGAGAGCAGGGAGACTACGCTGATTGCGTAACGCTGGGCTCAGCCACGGCCGGCGCGGCGTCAGAGAGGCGTACCGGGCTCTGTGAATAGCAAGTGATACATTGTAACTAGAAGGCTCTGGAGCTGCGCCGCTGCCCCCCCCCCCCATATTCCGGGCACACACACACCTGTCCCCAAAAACTGTGCCTGGAATGTGGGGGTGCAGGGCATTCTGGGGGCTGTTTAGACTTGTATGCTTGGAGGATCTAACCATAAAGACCCTAAGGGTGGGGGCAGGAGTGTTTGTTTATATGCTGTTTGGAAGGGGGGGGGGTCTAATGTCTGATATTACTAACATCTATGTTGTGCCATGTGTGAGGATGATGATATGGATGAGCCTGGTTATGGTGATTGACAACATTGTAACAGGTGTATGAGAATCAGTGACCTGGGAGATGGATACATATGAGATAGATAGATAGATATGAGATAGATATGAGATAGATAGATATGAGATAGATAGATAGATAGATAGATAGATATGAGATAGATAGATAGATATGAGATAGATGGAGATATATAGATAGATATGAGATAGATAGATAGATATGAGATAGATAGATATAGAGATAGATAGATAGATATGAGATAGATAGATAGATATGAGATAGATAGATAGATATGAGATAGATAGATATGAGATAGATAGATAGATAGATAGATATGAGATAGATAGATAGATAGATATGAGATAGATAGATAGATAGATAGATAGATAGATAGGAGATAGATAGATAGATAGAGAGAGATAGATAGATATGAGAGAGATAGATAGATATGAGAGAGATAGATAGATATGAGAGAGATAGATAGATATGAGATAGATATGAGATAGATAGATAGAGATAGATATGAGATAGATAGATATGAGATAGATAGATAGATATGAGATAGATAGATAGATAGATATGAGATAGATAGATAGATAGATATAGAGATAGATAGATAGATAGATAGATAGATACGAGATAGATATGAGATAGATAGATATGAGATAGATAGAGAGATATGAGATAGATAGATAGATAGATAGATATGAGATAGATAGATAGATAGATAGATGCGAGATAGATATGAGATAGATAGATATGAGATAGATAGATATGAGATAGATAGAGAGATATGAGATAGATAGATAGATAGATATGAGATAGATAGATAGATATAGATAGATAGATAGATAGATATGAGATAGATAGATAGATAGATAGATATGAGATAGATAGATAGATAGATAGATAGGAGATAGATATGAGATAGATAGATAGATAGATAGATAGATAGATATGAGATAGATAGATAGATAGATAGAGAGATAGATATGAGATAGATAGATAGATATGAGATAGATAGATAGATATGAGATAGATAGATAGATAGATATGAGATAGATATGAGATAGATAGATAGATAGATAGATATGATAGATAGATAGATAGATATGAGATAGATAGATAGATAGATAGATAGATAGATAGATAGATAGATAGATAGATAGATAGATATGAGATAGATATGATATAGATAGATATGACATGGATCTGTCTATCTATCTATACACTATAAATCCTGCATTTTTTCCTTTGTGACGTATATAAATTAGTGTTGGATATTTACACGTTGCGACACATTTGACTACTGTAGAGTTCTACAACATTACAGAAAAGAGAACTATATTGGAAATGTGTGCTGAGAAGTCTCAGCTTTGATTTCTTGTATATAGTGAGACGTCTCAGTGCATATAGTATGTATATATATATACTGTATATATAGTGCTTATCACATAGCCTTTTTGGCTGAGGCTTGGGGGGGGGGTACCCACATTTCTCACCAGTTTTAATAAGTGAATGCCACAAGTAAGGGGCAGCATTATAGTGTGGGGGTGCGTGTTATGCCGGGAGCAGGTTGTACACATTGTATAAACCAGCCTAACAGTGGGAATTGATGGAGAATGAAGTCTTATGAAAGTCTATTTAAAAGGCCCTGAAAACTTTAGCATTGGGGGCCACAATCTTCATACAGCCCAGGGCCCATGGTCACCTTCATGTGTCCCTACATCTGTCATTCTTCTGAGACAAATACGGGGCCCTTTTAAATCTTTGCCCACCCTGCTTTTCCTTGTAGATCTGCTGGTACCACCATTCCCTCCCCAGTGGCGGGCTGCAGACCCTGAATCCCCCCACACATTACAGCCACCTGTTTCAATAAGTTCTTGCTTTAATAAGGAGTTGTCAGTCCTTTATAGGGTTAATTAGAACGACGTGGGTTTTACCAGGTGAGGGTGTTTGTATACATGCGGTGGGGCACACTTGGCGCGGTGACTACATAAATATCCAGGGGCTCTTCCTTTAGAAGCCAATGACTGACAGGCGATACCTACATCTGTGCTGTGACCCATGGGGTGGGGGTTCTGCCTGAACTGTAGAGACACAAATCTGAAGGGTCTTTCTAGGGGATTAGATAAATATCCGGCACTACCCTGTCTCTTCCTATAGGAATAGCTGCAGATGACCGGAGTTACTCACATCTGTACAGGGCCCTATAGAGACAGCAGACAATGCAGAGACGATCCTTAGTGACCCAAATGCCAGGTGGACATTATATACCATGTCAGAACTAGTACAGAAGATTAAAGGGGTTCTCCACAATCATACACATACTAAACGAGAAGTCCCAGAATACCATAATGGAAGATTTTACCCAGCGCAGTCTGTACTGACCCCTATAAACAGAGAAGGAGATTCTAAATACTGACATCGGGTCAGAAAGTGGAAAGTTATTATTGTCATCCAGTTCTCAGAATAAGAAATGTCCTACATAAGTGTATCAGTAACAACAGTCAGCGCTGATCGGCTCCTATACACAAGACATACACAAGACATACACAAGACGTACACAAGACATACACAAGAAGCCAATGAGCTAAAAAAATTACCTAAAAATGCAAATCTGCTGTGAATATAAGAGTTTAAGTCTTTGAACCACTTATTGTACCAGCAGAATAGTGAGCGCAGCTCTGGAGTATAATACAGGATATAACTCAGGATCAGTACAGGATAAGTAATGTAATGTATGTACACAGTGACTGTACCAGCAGAATAGTGAGTTCAGCTCTGGAGTATAATACAGGATGTAACTCAGGATCAGTACAGGATAAGTAATGTAATGTATGTACAGAGTGACTGTACCAGCAGAATAGTGAGCGCAGCTCTGGAGTATAATACAGGATATAACTCAGGATCAGTACAGGATAAGTAATGTAATGTATGTACACAGTGACTGTACCAGCAGAATAGTGAGCGCAGCTCTGGAGTATAATACAGGATGTAACTCAGGATCAGTACAGGATAAGTAATGTAATGTATGTACACAGTGACTGTACCAGCAGAATAGTGAGTGCAGCTCTGGAGTATAATACAAGGTGTAACTCAGGATCAGTACAGGATAAGTAATGTAATGTATGTACACAGTGACTGTACCAGCAGAATAGTGAGTGCAGCTCTGGAGTATAATACAGGATGTAACTCAGGATCAGTACAGGATAAGTAATGTAATGTATGTACACAGTGACTGTACCAGCAGAATAGTGAGCGCAGCTCTGGAGTATAATACAGGATGTAACTCAGGATCAGTACAGGATAAGTAATGTAATGTATGTACACAGTGACTGTACCAGCAGAATAGTGAGTGCAGCTCTGGAGTATAATACAGGATGTAACTCAGGATCAGTACAGGATAAGTAATGTATGTACACAGTGACTGTACCAGCAGAATAGTGAGTGCAGCTCTGGAGTATAATACAGGATGTAACTCAGGATCAGTACAGGATAAGTAATGTAATGTATGTACACAGTGACTGTACCAGCAGAATAGTGAGCGCAGCTCTGGAGTATAATACTGGATATAACTCAGGATCAGTACAGGGTAAGTAATGTAATGTATGTACACAGTGACTGTACCAGCAGAATAGTGAGCGCAGCTCTGGAGTATAATACAGGATGTAACTCAGGATCAGTACAGGATAAGTAATGTAATGTATGTACACAGTGACTGCACCAGCAGAATAGTGAGCGCAGCTCTGGAGTATAATACAGGATGTAACTCAGGATCAGTACAGGACAAGTAATGTAATGTATGTACACAGTGACTGTACCAGCAGAATAGTGAGCGCAGCTCTGGAGTATAATACAGGATGTAAGTCAGGATCAGTACAGGATAAGTAATGTAATGTATGTACACAGTGACTACACCAGCAGAATAGTGAGCGCAGCTCTGGAGTATAATACAGGATGTAACTCAGGATCAGTACAGGATAAGTAATGTAATGTATGTACACAGTGACTGTACCAGCAGAATAGTGAGCGCAGCTCTGGAGTATAATACAGGATGTAACTCAGGATCAGTACAGGATAAGTAATGTAATGTATGTACACAGTGACTGTACCAGCAGAATAGTGAGTGCAGCTCTGGAGTATAATACAGGATGTAACTCAGGATCAGTACAGGATAAGTAATGTAATGTATGTACACAGTGACTGTACCAGCAGAATAGTGAGTGCAGCTCTGGAGTATAATACAGGATGTAACTCAGGATCAGTACAGGATAAGTAATGTAATGTATGTACACAGTGACTGTACCAGCAGAATAGTGAGTGCAGCTCTGGAGTATAATACAGGATGTAACTCAGGATCAGTACAGGATAAGTAATGTAATGTATGTACACAGTGACTGTACCAGCAGAATAGTGAGCGCAGCTCTGGAGTATAATACAGGATATAACTCAGGATCAGTACAGGATAAGTAATGTAATGTATGTACACAGTGACTGTACCAGCAGAATAGTGAGTGCAGCTCTGGAGTATAATACAGGATGTAACTCAGGATCAGTACAGGATAAGTAATGTAATGTATGTACACAGTGACTGTACCAGCAGAATAGTGAGCGCAGCTCTGGAGTATAATACAGGATAAGTAATGTAATGTATGTACACAGTGACTGTACCAGCAGAATAGTGAGTGCAGCTCTGGAGTATAATACAGGATATAACCAGTATCAGTACAGGATAAGTAATGTAATGTATGTAAACAGTGACTGTTCCAGCAGAATAGTGAGCGCAGCTCTGGAGTATAATACAGGATGTAACTCAGGATCAGTACAGGATAAGTAATGTAATGTATGTACACAGTGACTGTACCAGCAGAATAGTGAGCGCAGCTCTGGAGTATAAACATACAGGATAAGTAATGTAATGTATGTACACAGTGACTGTACCAGCAGAATAGTGAGTGCAGCTCTGGAGTATAATACAGGATATAACTCAGGATCAGTACAGGATAAGTAATGTAATGTATGTACACAGTGACTGTACCAGCTGAATAGTGAGTGCAGCTCTGGAGTATAATACAGGATGTAACAGGTTAAGTAATTTGTGTAAATTACGCTTATATTATCCATAGGCATTTCTTAGTAATATTTGCTTCTGGGAAAGCTGGGTAATAATATGGCCACCATTAAAGCTCCTATAGTGATTGCCACCCAGATTTCTCAAAGCCCTGAACACAAAATCCTTTTCCTGACAGTCACTCAGCTCAGTTTGCCCCCAGTCTCTGCCTTTGCTGTGTTGTCCTCTGGCATCAGACATGATCAGACATATGGTCCCTCCAGCTGCTCTGGTTTATGACAGGTGACCGGTGCGGCGCTGCTAAATGACTTGTGTTGCTTTTGGCGTATTTTTCAGGAAATATTCTTCGCTCCTTTACTTTGCTCCTTCTGCTGTACAATCATTTTCCACCATTAGTGACATTTAGCACAATCCACCTGCGTTTTTACGGCCTCCTGAATTATAATTCATCCCTTCAAGGCTCCGTTAATGAAGTTTCAGGGGGTTCGGATTTGGCAGTCTCTGAGAGGCACCTCAGTGGTTGGGTTATATCAGTGTTTACAAACACAAAAGGTCAAAAAACAGACTTAAAACTGCAAAATGTTGGCATGAAATAAGTAAATGCGAGCGCAGGAGGAGGAGGATTTTGTTCGGAGCCACTTTATAGATTATATGAGGGCAATTGCATAAATAGCAGTTCCCTAATATATTCTGCAGGATACTTTTAAAATACAGATAGTGACATGGAAAATGTTATTAAAAAGATATCAAAATTTAAAAATTCTGTACATTTTTAACATAAAATCTTAGGTCATATTTTGGTGACACATTCTTAGTCCTCCCCCCTGCATGTGGCGTCAGTGTAATAGATGCTATGTGTATGGCCGTCTGTATTCTGTCCATGCAATGTTAAAGGGAATGTGTCTCCAAAGTATGACCTACATTTTAAACCAAGCTTTTATGTTAAACATATTTTCTTTAAGAATTTATGATTTTTTTTTAAACATTTTCCATGTCACTATCTGTATTTTTATAAAAATTATTTTTACTGCAGTTTTCACTCTGACCACTAAGCCTTATAATAGACTGACACCTGCCACTTATTTTTTTTGCAGTGGATACCTTATTTACATCACAGACAGGATTACAATAGAAGATAATACCTCTATAGATTACACCACTGCGCCATTATTACATCAGTACTGACAATAGATGATGTCACATCTTATCTCCTCCTCCTCCCTGCATAGAGTATGTCTAGAAAACGCTCCATAGACCTCAATGAGTCGGCTCCAGACTATTGCTGCCTATGGCCATTGGTAATGCTGTAAAGCAGATCACTAAATGCTGTTAACATAGTTGAGGAGAAGCTCAGACAAGATGGCTGCCCCCATAATCATGGACAGAAATAGAATAAAATAATGTAGGTGGAGGCTCCAGTGTACTGTCCCTGACCTTGGCTTGAGTGTGATTTATAGATATATATATATATACAGTATATATATATGGTGCAGAATATACTGACCTGCGTGTTGTGTTATTTTAGTGGGGGAGCACCAGCTGACAGGACATAAAGTTGCGGTGAAAATCTTAAACAGACACAAGATTCGGAGTCTGGATGTGGTCGGTAAAATTAAGAGAGAGATTCAGAATCTGAAGCTTTTCCGTCACCCGCATATTATTAAACTGTAAGTATCTGGAGAGAAGATCTTGAGCTTGTTCCTTCTTTAATAGCCGCCGCTTCACTGATTCTGACCCAGTTGGTATGTTTTTCTCGTTCCCCCACCATTCCTGAGCAGTCAGTGCTGTTAGTTTTGCTGTTTGATATAACTTAACTCCCTAATGTTAAGTGTCCCCTTGTTTGCTTCTGCCTGACACCACCCACTTGACATTAGGGAGTTTAGTTACCATTTCAGACAGTAAAACTAACTGTACCTATTGCTCAGGTATGGTGGGGGCGAGGGAAAAAATTCCAACTGTGCTGGAATCAGTGGAGGAGCGGCTATTAAAGAGGAAAAGAGTTTGATTTGGTGGAAGAGGTGACAGGTCATCTTTAAAAGGAGACTGTCAGATTAATTTGGTTTAGTGTCCCAAATATGCCTTTAATAAGACTGTCCACCCTGGGGTTGTTTAGGGGCCCAAATTCTCCTGACAGGTTCCCTTTAAACTCTTTAGTGCATTGTGGGTGTTACTAGCCCCAGCGGCTCTCTGCTGAGAATGTTAAGGACACTTCCCCGTAGTCTGGACCCTCCTCTATATAATACGATTATTGCATCATCCTCGTCGTCACTATTATTATTATTGGTAATAATCTGGCTATTATTCGGCCCCCGGTAATCCTCTGTTTCCATATCACTCGCCGCCCGCAGCTCTTGCTGTATAAACATTGGCCGCCTTGTTTGTGACCTTCATGCGTCGCTGTCTCTGATCTCCCCGTCCAGGTTTATAAACACGAACATTCTCTGCGCTGTTTTCCACAGACGCCCCACTGAGCCTGATTCATCTAAATATAAGGAATCTCTAAGAAGACAAGAAGTCTAAAGTATTTCCTTGTATTATACTGAGAGGAAACAGGCGCCATATTAGAATGTCCGATTCTACATCGCCTGTCTAGAACACTGGGGTGGATTGTGTTACTATCTGCGTATCTGTGCAAGCAGCAGACTGTGAAACCTTCTGTATACAAGGTTATCATTGTACCCGCTGTGCTCACATACTGGGCAGGTGCCAATGTAGCCTGCCCTGTGCCCAGAGTACTGTGTACAGCAAGGTGCCCTACAGCAGGGGGGCATGTATTGTACCCACACCCTACAGCAGGGGGGCATGTATTGTACCCACACCCTACAGCAGGGGGGCATGTATTGTACCCACACCCTACAGCAGGGGGGCATGTATTGTACCCACACCCTACAGCAGAGGGGCATGTATTGTACCCACACCCTACAGCAGGGGGGCATGTATTGTACCCACACCCTACAGCAGAGGGGCATGTATTGTACCCACACCCTACAGCAGGGGGCATGTATTGTACCCACAGCCTACAGCAGGGGGGCATGTATTGTACCCACACCCTACAGCAGAGGGGCATGTATTGTACCCACACCCTACAGCAGGGGGGCATGTATTGTACCCACACCCTACAGCAGAGGGGGCATGTATTGTACCCACACCCTACAGCAGGGGGGCATGTATTGTACCCACACCCTACAGCAGGGGGGCATGTATTGTACCCACACCCTACAGCAGGGAGGCATGTATTGTACCCACACCCTAGCAGGGGGGCATGTATTGTACCCACACCCTACAGCAGGGGGGCATGTATTGTACCCACACCCTACAGCAGGGGGGCATGTATTGTACCCACACCCTACAGCAGGGGGGCATGTATTGTACCCACACCCTACAGCAGAGGGGCATGTATTGTACCCACACCCTACAGCAGAGGGGCATGTATTGTACCCACACCCTACAGCAGGGGGGCATGTATTGTACCCACACCCTACAGCAGGGGGGCATGTATTGTACCCACACCCTACAGCAGGGGGGCATGTATTGTACCCACACCCTACAGCAGGGGGGCATGTATTGTACCCACACCCTACAGCAGAGGGGCATGTATTGTACCCACACCCTACAGCAGAGGGGCATGTATTGTACCCACACCCTACAGCAGGGGGGCATGTATTGTACCCACACCCTACAGCAGGGGGGCATGTATTGTACCCACACCCTACAGCAGGGGGGCATGTATTGTACCCACACCCTACAGCAGGGGGGCATGTATTGTACCCACACCCTACAGCAGGGGGGCATGTATTGTACCCACACCCTACAGCAGGGGGGCATGTATTGTACCCACACCCTACAGCAGGGGGGCATGTATTGTACCCACACCCTACAGCAGGGGGGCATGTATTGTACCCACACCCTACAGCAGGGGGGCATGTATTGTACCCACACCCTACAGCAGGGGGGCATGTATTGTACCCACACCCTACAGCAGGGGGGCATGTATTGTACCCACACCCTACAGCAGGGGGGCATGTATTGTACCCACACCCTACAGCAGGGGGGCATGTATTGTACCCACACCCTACAGCAGGGGGGCATGTATTGTACCCACACCCTACAGCAGGGGGCATGTATTGTACCCACACCCTACAGCAGGGGGGCATGTATTGTACCCACACCCTACAGCAGGGGGCATGTATTGTACCCACACCCTACAGCAGGGGGGCATGTATTGTACCCACACCCTACAGCAGAGGGGCATGTATTGTACCCACACCCTACAGCAGGGGGGCATGTATTGTACCCACACCCTACAGCAGGGGGGCATGTATTGTACCCACACCCTACAGCAGGGGGGCATGTATTGTACCCACACCCTACAGCAGGGGGGCATGTATTGTACCCACACCCTACAGCAGGGGGGCATGTATTGTACCCACACCCTAGCAGCAGGGGGCATGTATTGTACCCACACCCTACAGCAGGGGGGCATGTATTGTACCCACACCCTACAGCAGAGGGGGCATGTATTGTACCCACACCCTACAGCAGGGGGGCATGTATTGTACCCACACCCTACAGCAGGGGGGCATGTATTGTACCCACACCCTACAGCAGGGGGCATGTATTGTACCCACACCCTACAGCAGAGGGGCATGTATTGTACCCACACCCTACAGCAGGGGGGCATGTATTGTACCCACACCCTACAGCAGGGGGGCATGTATTGTACCCACACCCTACAGCAGGGGGGCATGTATTGTACCCACACCCTACAGCAGGGGGGCATGTATTGTACCCACACCCTACAGCAGGGGGGCATGTATTGTACCCACACCCTACAGCAGGGGGGCATGTATTGTACCCACACCCTACAGCAGGGGGGCATGTATTGTACCCACACCCTACAGCAGGGGGGCATGTATTGTACCCACACCCTACAGCAGGGGGGCATGTATTGTACCCACACCCTACAGCAGGGGGGCATGTATTGTACCCACACCCTACAGCAGGGGGCATGTATTGTACCCACACCCTACAGCAGGGGGGCATGTATTGTACCCACACCCTACAGCAGGGGGGCATGTATTGTACCCACACCCTACAGCAGAGGGGCATGTATTGTACCCACACCCTACAGCAGGGGGGCATGTATTGTACCCACACCCTACAGCAGGGGGGCATGTATTGTACCCACACCCTACAGCAGGGGGGCATGTATTGTACCCACACCCTACAGCAGGGGGGCATGTATTGTACCCACACCCTACAGCAGGGGGGCATGTATTGTACCCACACCCTACAGCAGGGGGGCATGTATTGTACCCACACCCTACAGCAGGGGGGCATGTATTGTACCCACACCCTACAGCAGGGGGGCATGTATTGTACCCACACCCTACAGCAGGGGGGCATGTATTGTACCCACACCCTACAGCAGGGGGGCATGTATTGTACCCACACCCTACAGCAGGGGGGCATGTATTGTACCCACACCCTACAGCAGGGGGGCATGTATTGTACCCACACCCTACAGCAGGGAGGCATGTATTGTACCCACACCCTACAGCAGGGGGGCATGTATTGTACCCACACCCTACAGCAGAGGGGCATGTATTGTACCCACACCCTCAGCAGGGGGGCATGTATTGTACCCACACCCTACAGCAGGGGGCATGTATTGTACCCACAGCCTACAGCAGGGGGGCATGTATTGTACCCACACCCTACAGCAGGGGGGCATGTATTGTACCCACACCCTAGCAGGGGGGCATGTATTGTACCCACACCCTACAGCAGGGGGGCATGTATTGTACCCACACCCTACAGCAGGGGGGCATGTATTGTACCCACACCCTACAGCAGGGGGGCATGTATTGTACCCACATCCTACAGCAGGGGGGCATGTATTGTACCCACACCCTACAGCAGGGGGGCATGTATTGTACCCACACCCTACAGCAGGGGGGCATGTATTGTACCCACACCCTACAGCAGGGGGGCATGTATTGTACCCACACCCTACAGCAGGGGGGCATGTATTGTACCCACACCCTACAGCAGGGGGGCATGTATTGTACCCACACCCTACAGCAGGGAGGCATGTATTGTACCCACACCCTACAGCAGAGGGGCATGTATTGTACCCACACCCTACAGCAGAGGGGCATGTATTGTACCCACACCCTACAGCAGAGGGGCATGTATTGTACCCACACCCTACAGCAGAGGGGCATGTATTGTACCCACACATTGCTGTGCACACATAGAAGGAAATGGACACCAACATGCCCACATTTTAACTTAAAGTAGCATATACAGGGTCAGATAAAGCCTTTTTTGCAGCAAAATGTAATTTGTAATGCACCATATGGCCCCCATAGAGTATAATGCCCCGTAGCCCCACAGTTATGTCCCATGTGCCCCCACACAGTATGTCCCCTGTGGCCCCCCACAGTTTGTCCCATGTGCCCCCACACTGTTATGCCCCATAGTGCCCCCACAGAGTATAATGCCCCCTTAGTAGTCCCCACACAGTATAATGTCTCCATAGTGCCCCCACACAGTATAATGTCTCCATAGTGCCCCCACACAGTATAATGTCTCCATAGTGCCCCCACACTGTATAATGCACCCATAGTGCCCCCACACAGTATAATGTCTCCATAGTGCCCCCACACAGTATAATGTCTCCATAGTGCCCCCACACAGTATAATGTCTCCATAGTGCCCCCACACAGTATAATGTCTCCATAGTGCCCCCACACAGTATAACGTCTCCATAGTGCCCCCACACAGTATAATGCCCCTATAGTGCCCCCACACTGTATAATGCCCCCATAGTGCCTCCACACAGTATAATGTCCCCTTAGTGCCCCCACACAGTATAATGTCTCCATAGTGCCCCCACACTGTATAATGCCCCCATAGTGCCCCCACACAGTATAATGTCCCCTTAGTGGCCCCCACACAGTATAATGTCTCCATAGTGCCCCCACACAGTATAATGTCTCCATAGTGCCCCCACACAGTATAATGTCTCCATAGTGCCCCCACACAGTATAATGCCCCATAGTGCTCCTACACTGTATAATGCCCCCATAGTGCCCCCACACTGTATAATGCCCCCATAGTGCCCCCACACTGTATAATGCCCTCATAGTGCCCCCACACAGTATAATGCCCCCATAGTGCCCCCACACTGTATAGTGCCCCCACACTGTATAATGCCCCCCATAGTGCCCCCACACAGTATAATGCCCCCATAGTGCCCCCACACAGTATAATGCCCCCATAGTGCCCCCACACAGTATAATGCCCCCATAGTGCCCCCACACTGTATAATGCCCCCATAGTGCCCCCACACAGTATAATGTCTCCATAGTGCCCCCACACAGTATAATGCCCCCATAGTGCCCCCACACAGTATAATGCCCCCATAGTGCCCCCACACAGTATAATGTCCCCTTAGTGGCCCCCACACAGTATAATGTCTCCATAGTGCCCCCACACTGTATAATGCCCCCATAGTGCCCCCACACAGTATAATGCCCCCATAGTGCCCCCACACTGTATAATGCCCCCATAGTGCCCCCACACAGTATAATGCCCCCATAGTGCTCCCACACAGTATAATGTCTCCATAGTGCCACCACACAGTATAATGCCCCCATAGTGCTCCTACACTGTATAATGTCTCCATAGTGCCCCCACACAGTATAATGCCCCCATAGTGCCCCCACACTGTATAATGCCCCCATAGTGCCCCCACACAGTATAATGCCCCCATAGTGCTCCCACACAGTATAATGTCTCCATAGTGCCACCACACAGTATAATGCCCGCATAGTGCTCCTACACTGTATAATGTCTCCATAGTGCCCCCACACAGTATAATGCCCCCATAGTGCTCCGACACAGTATAATGTCTCCATAGTGCCACCACACAGTATAATGCCCCCATAGTGCTCCTACACTGTATAATGTCTCCATAGTGCCCCCACACAGTATAATGCCCCCATAGTGCCCCCACACAGTATAATGTCTCCATAGTGTGTGCACTGGGTGTGACAAATAGAATGATTGTCAGTCTGGATGCGGTGGGGCCCCCTGATTTCAGCACACGGTATTGCTAGTGTAACATGTCCTGTGCTCACACAGAGGAGATACACGTCCACATTGTACTGTAAAGCAGCATGTGTTGTATCCAGACATAGCAGTGACATCACAGGTTGCTATATATCACATATTCACACAGGTTACAGATCTGGGACTTCTACTTGACCTGCATATACTGGTTCAGGGGTCTCCATGCCTATAAGGCTCACTCCCCCTGTTTGATACTACAGGATTGTGTTACTTGTGGTGCAGCTTGGCTGACATGTACGTTGCGCTCTTGTCTTGCAGGTACCAGGTGATCAGCACGCCTACAGACTTCTTCATGGTGATGGAATATGTCGCCGGAGGAGAGTTATTTGACTATATATGCAAACATGGACGGGTAAGCCCCACAGTGTTCATGTAAGATGTGTGACCCCATGGACACACGGCCCAAGAGGTATTCCAGATCTTCTTGTCACTTTCCTACCCTCTGCTCTGGACCAGTTACTATGGTAGTTCTGACTGTCAAAACTTGTCAGAATGTTTATAGTAACAGTCTCAGAGCCGACTTGTTTGTCCCTGTGCTGGCGGCAGAGATGGGATAAGCACCTGCCAGCAGTCACTCCGCCTGCCAGCAGTCTCCCCACGCCAGCCTCATCTCAGCCTATGCTAATAATATGTTTTAAGCTTTAAAGAGGACTTTTCACCACCTCCAACTACTCAAGTTCTTTTCCCCTTTAATAGCCCCCGATTTCTCCACTGATTCCGGCACAGCTGGAATATTTTCTCAAGCCCTGACCGTTCCTGAGAAATTAGTACAGTTAGTTTTGGTTCCTGATATAATAACTAGACTCCCTAATGTCAAGTGGGTGGTGTCAGGCAGGAGCAGGCAAGGAGGTGTGACTCAGAGCTCCAATCAGATGCAGACAGGGTCACAGCTCTGAGTTATACCCCTTTGCTTGCTCCTGCCTGACACCACCCACTTGACATAAAGGAGTCTAGTTATCATATCAGGCACCAAAACTAACTGTACTAATTTTTCAGGAATGGTGGGGGCTAGAGAGAAAATTCCAACGGTGCCAGAATCAGTGCAGGGGCAGCTAATAAAGGATGAGAAGAGCTGGAGTATTTAGGGAGTTGAGGGTTCTACTTTTGTGAGAGGCAGTGACCTGTCCCCTAATGTAAGGACACAACTGCTCATGAGAGAGTTAATGATAGTTTGAGAGTTAAATAGTGAAAGATGTAGCCACTAGCAGCACAGAGTATTTCAGAATAGGAGTGTGCAGATCTTGTGCTAGGCAGTGACTTGTCCGCTCATGTAATAATATTAGTAATATACAATTACATGATATGAGGAGGGGATGGAGACACATGAAAGATGAATAGGAGATCTCCAGCAGCACAGAGTGTTTTAGCAGTGTCTAATCCTATATATAAAATAAAGCACACATTCAGCTTGTTTTGCACATCCATTAAAGTGACTTTGCAGATTGAATGTATTTTTGCACACTTATTACACAAATGTGTGAGTCTCGCCCGCTCTCACACTCTGCCCGCTTGCTCTGGGGCTCATGCTTGTCTTGTAGCCATTGATGCATGAACCTCTCCACAGCTAAAGTCCCTGTTACCACCTCTTAGGTAGAAGAGCCGGAGGCGCGGCGCCTGTTCCAGCAGATCCTGTCGGCTGTAGATTACTGCCATAGGCACATGGTGGTTCACCGGGATCTGAAACCAGAGAACGTGTTACTGGACGCGCACATGAATGCCAAGATCGCTGACTTTGGTATGTGACTCCACAAGCGTCCCAGGAATGCAGCCAGCGAGCAGGTCACTGCTGAAGGTTGTCAGTACAAAGCAAACCAACCCGTCCTCCGCCATATGCAGTCCTATGTAAATAGTCAGTGTACAGGAGGCTCTGCAGCTTTCTAATAGTCTTGTCTAGATCTCTGCTTGCTGTCAGGGACTAGAACATTCCTGTTTACATCCCAAGGCTGGAAACTTGTCTCAGTCTAATAGTTCTCACAGCTGAGGGTTTGTTACAGTTGTATCCAGGCTATACAATCCACAACATGTCAGCAGCACAAATCTCTCTCCTGTCCTCAGGACTGCCTTTAGGAATTTTGAGGCAGAGTTTGCAGGACCCTTTTTCCAGAGTACCAGAGAATATTACAGTTTCCTGTCTTGTGACCTCCACACTGTATAATGCTCGCCAGTGCCTCCCCCACACAATATAATGCTCCCCAGTGCCCCCACACACAGTATAATGCTGCCCCACACACAGTATAATGGTGCCCAGAGCCCCCTACACACAGTATAATGCTGCCCCACACACAATATAATGGTGCCCAGAGCCCCCTACACACAGTATAATGCTGCCCCCCATACAATATAATGCTCCCCAGTGCCCCCACACACAGTATAATGGTGCCCAGAGCCCCCTACACAAAGTATAATACTGCCCCACACACAGTATAATGCTCGCCAGTGCCTCCCCCACACAATATAATGCTCCCCAGTGCCCCCACACATAGTATAATGCTTCCCAGTGCCCCACCTTCACATAGTATAATGCTCCCCGGTGCCCCCACAAACAGCATAATGCTGCCCAGAGCCCCCTACGCACAGTATAATGTTTCCCGTTGCCCACCCCACACAGTATAATGCTGTCCAGTGCTCCCACACACAGTATAATACTCCCCAGTGCCCCTTAGAGTATAAGGCTCCCCAGTACACTCTATACAGAATATAATGCTCCCCAGTATCCCCCCACACAATATAATGCTCCCCAGTATCCCCCCCCACAATATAATGCTCTCCAGTATCCCATATACACAGTATAATGCTCCCCAGTGCCCCTTAGAGTATAAGGCTCCCCAGTACACTCTATACAGAATATAATGCTCCCCAGTATCCCCCCACACAATATAATGCTCCCCAGTATCCCCCCACTCAATATAATGCTCTCCAGTATCCCATATACACAGTATAATGCTTCATAGCGCCCCCTCACACTATAGTATTCAGGTAAAAGTGGCAGCACCATCCCCTTCAGCAGTAGTCACTGACACCTATGTCAGGGAATACTAAAGAAAAGCCATTTGCAGTAGTGTAAGCTAGCCACTATAGGAGAGGGCGGCATGTCCATACATTACAAGGCCGGGCCCTTTCCATTAGAGCTGTGACTGGGCCCCTGACGGCTGTACCACCAGTAGTGCCCTGATGGTGGCCCTGTCTGACCTGATGGTTTGTTACAATGTATCAATGCAGGTATGATATATCAGTCTGGATTTGATACTGTTTACCTGGCAGAGGATTGTCTACACTGGATATAACTGCAGCAAAACCTCAGCTGTGAGACTTGTCGGGTTCTGCAGCTCTGAGTGTACAGGAGCATCTCAATAAATGAGAATATCTGTGAAACGTTCCTTCATGTCAGTCATTCAGTAATACAATCCATAATCAGCGTCTCCATGATTGTGTGTCCTACTGAACCAGACTGAGGGACCATTTACAGGCTTAGGAAACCTTGTCAGGTGACACTGAATTTACAAGAATGAACTGAACTTACAATATTCAGGTTTTCTTAGATTTGGGTTTTCATTACCTGTAATCCATAATCAACATTTACAGAAATAAAACACTTGGAATAGAAGACTCTGTGTGTAAAGAATCTAGAAAATATAGGAGGTCACTTTATTATACAAATTGTACAGTGCTGCAGAATATGTTGGCGCTATATAAATAAAAATAATAATTATTATTATTAATGTAATTACTGAAAGAAATAAACGTTTCACAGATATTCTAATTTATTGAGATGCGGCTGTATATAGGAAAGTTCTGTGAAGCAGATCTATACCTGTATAACACCAAAGGAAATGAAAATAGCAGATCTGTCAGCAGCTGCTTGTTGATGGTTTCCACATAGAACCAGGTGATTGTATACACTGGAGAGAGTGAGAATAAAACACAAAATAGGAGAAGATTGTGCGATGACACAGAGCGGGCGTTGTCCAGAGATGTAGTGCTGAGATGGTTCCAGAATTATGCAATGTGTCAAATATCGCTCATGTAATAATGATACACTCCTATGTAGTCATACTGCCAGAGGAGCCCACAGATATCATAGGGACCCCCATGTCAGCGCAGCCCCTGTACCCCCTGTCGCTAGGAGCAGCAGTCCTAGTATTACCAGCAGTCCTATGTAAAATCATAAGTAACGCATTGTGACATTGTGATGTAGCCCTGCTACATCTTCACACATTAAATCCCTCGCTCTGCGCAGGTCTGTCTAACATGATGTCAGATGGCGAATTCCTCCGTACGAGCTGCGGCTCCCCAAACTATGCAGCCCCTGAAGTCATATCCGGAAGGTAAGATAAAGGACCTTGATCTCCAGACTCCCCCATAGATTCCTCCATGTTTTTTAGAATGAACCCCCTTCCCTTATCTCATTGTGTAGACTGTACGCTGGCCCTGAGGTGGACATATGGAGCTGCGGGGTCATCCTATATGCCCTTCTATGTGGGACTTTGCCATTTGACGATGAGCACGTTCCGACCCTCTTCAAGAAGATCCGTGGTGGCGTCTTCTACATCCCTGAGTACCTGAACCGCTCGGTGGCTACATTACTGATGCACATGCTGCAGGTCGACCCCCTGAAACGTGCCACAATCAAAGACATAAGGTAAGGTCACTTCTGATACACTGTAACGAGTCATACAGCTGTACTGGACACAATCAGGGAAGGATGTTACAACAAGATTACATTCACTGACAGCAAGCAGAGAGAAAATAAAGCACATAGTAAATTAATATAGGTGGAGTACTGGCCCCTGGGGCCACCACTGAGAATGAAGGGGCAGCTCTTCTGCCATAGTGTCATCTTAGCCACCAGCTGCACAGCTTCATTCAGGTCAATGGACGAGCTGCAGTTCCCATCTGGGTAGCCAGGGGCCACTGTGCAGGGAAAAACAGTGATGGGGCTGCAGTGCTAAAAAGTGGCTCCTTCATTCTCCGGATTGGGGGAGTTCCCAGATGTTGGACCTTCAATGATCATAAGATGATAAAATATTCTAGCGACATGCCATCACTATACGAGAAGGAGGTAGCCCTTAAAGGCTTTATAGGATCCCTTTAAGGGAGGATTTTGACTTTAGACATGTTGTAAAACTGATCGATGATGGTCTCACTTTTGGAATCGCATCATATTGGGAAAAAAAGGTCCTTGTATCTTCTGTCCTGTATATAGGAGGAGGTAGAGTAAAGTGGCGTGCGTGGCTATTATCATAAGTAACATTGACAAGTAGGCGGAGCTCACTGCCACACCCCATATATATGACCGCTGCAGAATAGGGATCTTTACCTGAAAGTCCCAAATATGAGACACATATCAAACATTTAATAATTCTATACGCCCCATTAATAATTCTGGGGTAATAGAGGGGGGTCTTCTGTTCAGGATCCCCAAGTCTTCTATTACATAGATAGACCATGGATCTGAATGGACATGGTGTAATACCTCATTTTACCTCTGGTGGCGCTGCAGGGAAATTGAACACTTACTGATACACTTACATACAGATCACAGCCGATCACTGGGGGTCCCAGCAGGAGGACACTTTCTGATCTGCAACTTCGCATTTTTCTAACAAATTGGGATTTCCAAAGCTGAGAACCCCTTTAAAAATTGGGAATCCCTTTGAATGTTTTTGCGATCTGTCGCCACCACCTGACAATACTGAGGCATTACACTGTATGTCCCTATTGGGTGTTATAATCCAAAATGTGGAGTCTGAAAATAAATCAAGTTTGTGATGGTCTAGTCGGACATGCTGGGATTTATAGTTCTGTAGAGGTGGGGAGCCCCAGGCCGCCTGCGTCTATACGATAAGGAGATTTAAGGCTTTTAAATATCACTTAGGAAAGAACCTTCAGACGTCTTCAAAAAGCGAATGACTTTTCAAAGCAAATAGTTAACGCCGCTCGGCGTGACCCGTCCCCGACCCTGAACGCACAGCGGCAGCCGCAACGCTTTTGACTGATAGATGTGAAGGGGCTTAATGCTAAGTTGTGTTATGACAAGTTCATTGTAACCATAGCAAAATGTATTATAGCGTGAAAGAGGGGATTATGGGTAATCTCCCACATCCTGAATCAAATGCCAGAAACGCGTCTCGAGGTTTTCTTCGCTGCACGCATTTCAGTGACCTTCACGGGGCCCCCCAGGAAGGGATTTCTCGCTGCCCCAGGAACCGGTTTTCTGAAGGCAGGTTGTTTTCTTCTCCTTTTCTCCCTTGTGTCCTAGTGCCCGTAATTTGTTTAGTTTACACGAATGTGTAATTGTGTGAGGGATTACAGGGGGAAGTTTAGAAAATTCAATTAAGTGGGTTTTCGTAATGCTCCGTTGACCTGTCAGACGCCGAGGGTAATGCGACGGGTGACGTTATTGTTAAAACTTTGTAGAGACGGTGCCAGAAACGTATTGTTGGATGTTTACAGAGTCAATCTAAGTACACTGGAGTCCATGTAGGGGTTATATGCTGTATAGACTGGTAGTTTGGACCTTATGATGTCATCGCATCACCACTGTGACATCATTACAAGTTAGCGGCGCACCTGTGAGGTTTGGGTTAGTGGTCAGAGTTATTGTGTTTTCTCTGCTTACTATTTGAAGGACCATAAAGCAATGATGCAAAAACCATGCGCAAACCATTATGGTGGAGGGTCCCATATCTTCACCATACTGGTCCTACAGAAGACCAGTACATAATGCTGAAATTATACCAAAGGGAAGGTCGGAAAGTTGATCTAGGGGTTGTTGGGTTGTTTGAGTAGAATTTTAGGTTACAAGTATTAGCTCATTTATGCTACATTGTATTGACTGGCGGTCGGGACCTTACAATGTTATCACACAACACGGTGACATCATTGAGAGTTGACTCAACACCAATGATCTCTGACATGTCACAATGGGGGTGGTGATTGGATGTATTGGGTCTTGTGACCTTTCTAATTTTTGGAAATGAGCACAAGACAATTGTGCCAAAGCATGGGCAAAACATAGTGAGAAATTATACTGCCCGGTGTGCATTGGAAAATTCAATGGTTATTCTAGTGATGGTTGACTTGAGTAGAGTTATTGGTTTCCAGTAGAGTTATTGGTTTCCACCTTGAGTCGGAAGTTTGTATTGACTCGTAGTTTGTATGTAATGATGTCATCACACCAGCACTGTGACATGGAGAATATGTGGCAAATATTTTCTATTGTCTGACGGTCAGAACTGTATGATGTCATCAGACTAGCACTGTGACATGGGGTGTGTGGCTAATATTCTGGCAATCTAGATCTAATGATGTTATTGCACCAGTCCATTGATATCATTATGAGTTGACTGAGCATTGATGATCTCTTATCATGGTAGAAGTGGTGGTTGGAGGTTATTGGGTGATAACTGTATGAAAGGACTTCTATAAACTGCTCCAATCTAAATGGAATTATCTCCAGTTAGTTGGTTCCTTTGG
Organism: Leptodactylus fallax; assembly: GCA_947044405.1. Lineage (NCBI taxonomy): Eukaryota > Metazoa > Chordata > Amphibia > Anura > Leptodactylidae > Leptodactylus > Leptodactylus fallax. The sequence continues at coordinate 417,129 of CAMRHE010000805.1, forward strand.
CAAGAGTAGTAATATCTAGTAGGCATAATAAGTCTTCATTAGCCAAGTCTCAGCCTAGGGGTGTGATGGATATCCCCTAAGAGTGCGATGGGTTGGTGCAGACTCTGTGAAGGACCAGGATCCATTAAGAACAGGCCTTGGATGGATGCATGAGATAAAGGTTGGATGTTCTCTTCCAGAAGACTCCACCATTGTGACATCTGACTTGATTTTATGACCTAGCAAGGTCACTTTTGAGTTGATTTCCTAACTTTTAGTCCTTCTCCTTTGGAATTGAGGAGTAATGTTGTATTTAATGGACCGTGCTTTGTTTGCCCCCAGAGAACATGAGTGGTTTAAGCAGGATCTCCCCAGCTACCTGTTCCCAGAAGACCCCTCGTACGATGCCAACGTGATTGATGATGAAGCCGTGAAGGAAGTTTGTGAAAAATTTGAGTGCACGGAGTCAGAGTTCATGAACAGCCTGTACAGTGGAGATCCTCAGGACCAGCTGGCGGTGGCGTACCATCTCATCATAGACAACCGAAGGATCATGAACCAGGCCAGTGAATTCTACCTCGCCTCCAGTCCACCCACTGGATCATTTATGGACGAAATGCACATCCCTCCGGGGGTCAAACCTCACCCAGAACGGATGCCACCTTTAATTGCTGATAGCCCTAAAGCCAGGAACCCGCTGGACGCCCTGAACACTACCAAACCTAAGCCCCTAGCTGTGAAGAAAGCCAAATGGCACCTGGGGATCCGCAGTCAAAGCAAACCCCATGATATCATGGCCGAGGTCTACCGAGCAATGAAGCAGCTGGACTTCGATTGGAAGGTGAGATATTTATCAGATACAACAAGTTCCTATATACATGTGTCTTGTGACATTTACTTCTGGTTATTGAGCTGGAAAAAGTGACAACTGCAGTTCTGAGCCAGGAATGTGCTGAGTGAATTTGTCAGCCCCTCCTTAGTCCTGCACACCTGCCCCTCCCCCACATTGCATACATCTGGCCCCTGCCCTTATGCACCAGCCTAGTCATTGGTACTGTCTGGGGTTTATTTCCTCTAAAGACTCTCATTTGCATTTCCAAGTGTCTGATTTTACAGAAGATTCTGCTGCAGATTTTACCCATTACATATATATATAGCGGAATATCAGAGAGAAATATCAGAAGGAGAAGCTCTAAAAATCCACATTATTTGTTAAACTCTGTTCACACATTGTACTTGTCCCGCTCTGTGAGGACAAGGCTGGTGGAAAGGATTTAGTGGCAGTCACATCGGGCCCCTTGTGTCTATATAGGAATAAGGGCCCCTCTGTCACATAAGACAACCCCAGTATTATAAATGGTAGGTGGGGCCAGTCACATGTCTGACTGTATACAGGGACAAGAGACAATCTCCAGTGCAGTAGCCGAAATACATCCAACTACCTAAGGAACAGTAACAAGTAACCAGGAGGACCACTAGCAAAGAGAGGACGGATCCCACCATAGCCCTAGCTGCAGAAACCAGATAGATACATACAAACAACTTACACTAAAAGATACATACAAGCAATACACACAAAGATACATACACAGCAATACACACAAAGATACATACAAGCAATACACACAAAGATACATACAAGCAATACACACAAAGATACATACAAGCAATACACACAAAGATACATACAAGCAATACACACAAAGATACATACAAGCAATACACACAAAGATACATACAAGCATACACACAAAGACAACCAATACACACAAAGATACATACAAGCAATACACACAAAGATACATACAAGCAATCCCGATACAACAAGCAAACACACAAAGATACATACAAGCAATATACACACAAAGATACATACAAGCAATATACACAAAGATACATACAAGCAATATACACACAAAGATACATACAAGCAATATACACACAAAGATACATACAAGCAATATACACACAAAGATACATACAAGCAATACACACAAAGATACATACAAGCAATACACACAAAGATACATACAAGCAATACAAAACACAAAGATACCCATACAAGCAATATACACAAAGATACATACAAGCAATATACACAAAGATACATACAAGCAATATACACAAAGATACATACAAGCAATATACACAAAGATACATACAAGCAATATACACAAAGATACATACAAGCAATATACACCCCACAAAGATACATACAAGCAATACACACAAAGATACATACAAGCAATATACACAAAGATACATACAAGCAATATACACACAAAGATACATACAAGCAATATACACAAAGATACATACAAGCAATATACACAAAGATACATACAAGCAATACACACAAAGATACATACAAGCAATACACACAAAGATACATACAAGCAATATACACAAAGATACATACAAGCAATATACACAAAGAACAACAAGCAAAACACAAAGATACATACAAGCAATATCACACAAAGATACATACAAGCAACATACACACAGCCCAATACACACAAAGATACATACAAGCAATACACACAAAGATACATACAAGCAATATACACACAAAGATACATACAAGCAATATACACACAAAGATACATACAAGCAATATACACACAAAGATACATACAAGCAATATACACACAAAGATACATACAAGCAATATACACACAAAGATACATACAAGCAATACACACAAAGATACATACAAGCAATATACACAAAGAGACACACAAGCCCCCACACAAGCAATATACACAAAGATACACACAAACAACATACACAAAGATACATACAAGCAATATACACAAAGATACATACAAGCAATACACACAAAGATACATACAAGCAATATACACAAAGATACATACAAAGCAATATACACAAAGATACATACAAGCAATATACACAAAGATACATACAAGCAATATACACAAAGATACATACAAACAATATACACAAAGATACATACAAGCAATATACACAAAGATACATACAAGCAATATACACAAAGATACATACAAGCAATATACACAAAGATACATACAAGCAATATACACACAAAGATACATACAAACAATATACACACAAAGATACATACAAGCAATATACACAAAGATACATACAAGCAATATACACAAAGATACATACAAGCAATATACACAAAGATACATACAAGCAATATACACAAAGATACATACAAAGCAATACACACAAAGATACATACAAGCAACATACACACAAAGATACATACAAACAATATACACAAAGATACACACAAACAACATACACACAAAGATACATACAAGCAATATACACACAAAGATACATACAAGCAATACACACAAAGATACATACAAGCAATACACACAAAGATACATACAAGCAATACACACAAAGATACATACAAGCAATACACACAAAGATACATACAAGCAATACACACAAAGATACATACAAGCAATATACACACAAAGATACATACAAGCAATATACACAAAGATACATACAAGCAAATACACACAGACACAACAATACACACAAAGATACATACACCCAAAGACACAAGCAATATACACACAAAGATACATACAAGCAATATACACACAAAGATACATACAAGCAATATACACAAAGATACATACAAGCAATATACACACAAAGATACATACAAGCAATATACACACAAGAACACACAAGCAATCATACACAAAGATACATACAAGCAATATACACAAAGATACATACAAGCAATATACACAAAGATACATACAAGCAATACACACAAAGATACATACAAGCAATATACACAAAGATACATACAAGCAATATACACAAAGATACATACAAGCAATATACACAAAGATACATACAAGCAATATACACAAAGATACATACAAGCAATATACACAAAGATACATACAAGCAATATACACAAAGATACATACAAGCAATATACACAAAGATACATACAAGCAATAATACACAAAGATACATACAAGCAATATACACACAAAGATACATACAAGCAATATACACAAAGATACATACAAGCAATATACACAAAGATACATACAAGCAATACACACAAAGATACATACAAGCAATACACACAAAGATACATACAAGCAATATACACAAAGATACATACAAGCAATATACACAAAGATACATACAAGCAATATACACAAAGATACATACAAGCAATATACACAAAGATACATACAAAGCAACATACACACAAAGATACATACAAGCAATATACACAAAGATACATACAAGCAATATACACAAAGATACATACAAGCAATATACACACAAAGATACATACAAGCAATATACACACAAAGATACATACAAGCAATATACACAAAGATACATACAAGCAACATACACACAAAGATACATACAAGCAATATACACACAAAGATACATACAAGCAATACACACAAAGATACATACAAGCAATATACACAAAGATACATACAAGCAATATACACACAAAGATACATACAAGCAATATACACAAAGATACACACAAACAACATACACAAAGATACATACAAGCAATATACACAAAGATACATACAAGCAATACACACAAAGATACATACAAGCAATATACACAAAGATACATACAAGCAATATACACAAAGATACATACAAACAATATACACAAAGATACATACAAGCAATATACACAAAGATACATACAAACAACATACACAAAAATACATACAAGCAATATACACAAAGATACATACAAACAACATACACAAAGATACATACAAGCAATATACACACAAAGATACATACAAGCAATATACACAAAGACAACAAGAATATACACAAAGATACATACAAGCAATATACACAAAGATACATACAAGCAATATACACACAAAGATACATACAAGCAATATACACAAAAATACACACACAAGCAATACACACAAAGATACATACAAGCAATATACACAAAGATACATACAAGCAATATACACACAAAGATACATACATACAAACAATATACAACAAAACACATACACACAAAGATACATACAAGCAATATACACACACAAAGATACACACAAAGATACATACAAGCAATACACACAAAGATACATACAAGCAATATACACACAAAGATACATACAAGCAATATACACAAAGATACATACAAGCAATATACACAAAGAACATACAAACAACATACACAAAGATACATACAAGCAACATACACACAAAGATACATACAAGCAATATACACACAAAGATACATACAAGCAATATACACAAAGATACATACAAGCAATACACACAAAGATACATACAAGCAATATACACAAAGATACATACAAACAACAAAATAACACAAAGATACATACAAGCAATATACACACAAAGATACATACAAACAACACACACAAAGATACATACAAGCAATATACACACAAAGATACATACAACGCAATACACACAAAGATACATACAAGCAATATACACACAAAGATACATACAAGCAATACACACAAAGATACATACAAGCAATATACACAAAGATACATACAAGCAATATACACACAAAGATACATACAATACAACCATACACAAAGATACATACAAGCAATACACACAAAGATACATACAAGCAATACACACAAAGATACATACAAGCAATATACACACAAAGATACATACAAGCAATATACACAAAGATACCATACAAGCAATATACACAAAGATACATACAAGCAATATACACACAAAGATACATACAAGCAATATACACAAAGATACATACAAGCAATACACACAAAGATACATACAAGCAATACACACAAAGATACATACAAGCAATATACACACAAAGATACATACAAACAATATACTGTACACACAAAGATACAGACAAACAACACACTCACATACAGTAGATACATACATAACGCACACATACATACATGCACATACAGTAGATACATACATAACGCACACATACATACATGCACATACAGTAGATACATACATAACGCACACATACACACACCGCATACAGTAGATACATACATAAAGCACACATACATACATGCACATACAGTAGATACATACATAACGCACACATACATACATGCACATTGACATAAACGTTTCCCTTGTAGCTCGGCCAGGATGAAGCTTGTACATGCAGTGCCCCTATATATTACACAGTATGTCCTCCTACCTCTATCCTCCTGGTGTTTTGGCCCTCAGGGGGCGCTCTACTTCATGCCCTCACATTATGTCTCCTCCCAGGTGGTGAACCCTTATCACCTGCGGGTGCGGCGTAAGAATCCTGTAACTGGTAACTACGTGAAGATGAGTCTCCAGCTCTACCAGGTGGATAACCGCAGCTATCTGCTGGACTTCAAGAGCATTGACGGTAAGTCGTGGGGGATGCCGGGAGCGTGGCCTGGGCTGAGAGGCTGCGAGGAATTAAGTTACATATTTGTGAAATTATCCTTGAAGCAAATATGTAGAGCCCCGCCCCATTGCCAAGGCTCCTCCCCATAGTAGTCACCGCAAATAATCTTCATGTTTTCACCGGTGATTTAGTTTCTGTGCTGAGCTTGTGCTTATACAGAGCAGTCAATCTGAGGGGCACAAAAAAATGGCACACTCACGTCCCCAGATTTTTTTATTTGACACCTCCCCCGTCATCCTGGACAACCCCTTTAAGCTTTAGCACTCCATGCCAGGCAGCGGCTGCAAGAGCAAATAATATGTCAGGCTGCATAAAATGAGAGGTACAGCGGCATCTCATTACATTAGAATATCTGTGAAACGTTCATTCGTTTCAGTAATTTAATTAAAAAAGTGACCTATATTTTCCAGATTCTTTACACACAGAGTCTTCTATTTCAAGTGTTTTATTTCTGTAAATGTTGATTATGGATTACAGGGAATGAAACCCCAAATCTAAGAAAATCTGAATATTGTAAGTTGAGTTCAGTCTTGTAAATTCAGTGTCACCTGCCAAGGTTTCCTAAGCCTTTATATGGTCCCTCAGTCTGGTTCAGTAGGACACAAAATCATGGAGACGCTGATTATGGATTGTATTACTGAATTACTGACATGAAGGAACGTTTCACAGATATTCTCATTTATTGAGATGCGACATGTAACATACAGTAGTAACATAAGGAGGGATAAAGACAAGTCCACCCTATAAACCTATGGTGCTGATCCAGAGGAAGGCCAGAAAACCCCCTGATGTGGACGCCAAATATCTAAATAAATTCCTGGATCAATATTCCATCCCCATAAATGTGATCATAATATGGTCACCCTACAAAGCATGTCCTCAAACTGGGGTCAGTTTTGGCTTCTACACTGTAATATGGGCACAGACAGGCTTCTTTACAGTTAGAGCAGTCGGAGTTCCTAACGTCTGAGTAATGTCAACATTTGATGAATTTTCTTGCTACTTTTATTCTGCAGATGAAGTGATGGAACATAAGTCCGGCTCCTCTACGCCCCAGCGCTCGTGTTCTGCAGCCGGCCTGCACCGACCACGACTGAGCATAGATTCTGTGAGCGCCGAATGCCCTTCCCAAAGCGGATCCATGTACGGCTCCTTCTCTGGCTCGTTCTCTCTGGCAAGCCCCCGGTTAGGTAGCCACACTATGGATTTCTTTGAGATGTGCGCCAGCCTGATCACCACCTTAGCTCGCTAACACGCACCATGTGACATACGCGGCTCTGTTCTGTCCTATGGGAGTCTTTACGGTCATTGCAGATTGTAGGGTTTTTTATTTAAAGGGATTCTCCACCTATGTTTTAACTGTGGATAAATCTTATTACTAATGTAGGTAAGGTTTTAGAATTATATGTTATAACTGCGGCCAGGATACTTTTTTCCCCCTCGCAGGACAGTGTCAAACTAGCTTTAGGCGGAGACTTTGTGCTACAGCCAAGGGCACAGGTATCGTAAAAGCAGATAATGGGACACTTTGGGGTCTTTTTGAGAAACATGGTTTCTCCTATCCCCTTTGCTACTGGATGGCAAGAATCTGCCAATATGCCCCTCCCCTGAGGAACTGTATTATTAGCAAACCTGGAGCGTGAGAAGTCTACTTAAGAGTCAGGTAAAATACATTGAGGGGGTAACAAACACCATTAGAAACCTTGCACCTTAATGGGGGACCCAGTATGATCTATGCATTGGGGCCCCTTCTATATTCTCCAGCTCGGCAGCACTCCAACAAGGTTTTGCACTCACTCTTAAAGCCATGATCATGAATATTTTGCAAACTGAAATTTAGATGGAGAACCCCTTTAAATAAATAAATAAAAATTGGTGGCATCTACGATCTGAGACAGAGCCGCTTGTACATTCACTATAAAATATATATATAGAAAAAATTTCTTTTTTAAAAATTTTTTTTTTAGAAGTTGTATAATTTAACTCAGGCATTGTGTAGAGTGCGAAAATCAGCACCGAAACACCACAAACCCCAAACAGCTGCTGCTTGTCCTAGAACTAGAGAACCTTACAAAGGTCACTTCCCCTCTGTTTTGCCTCATTATTTTTCTTTTTTAGGATTTGATCCTATTAGATATGAGACGCGCGGATTCTATTAAACGGCTAATTTATTACTAGAACTGGAGATTTTTATTTATTTTTCTTAGATTCTAGTCGTCTGATGAATAGCCGCCTCTTATTTTTCTATGTGCATGATCATAAACGGCAGAAGTGAAACGTTAGAGAATTTTATGTGAGATTTTTTTAAATAGACTTTTAGATGATCACCTGATTTATCCAGGGCACTGACATAAAAAAAAAAAAATTAAAACTTAAAAAGTTGCTGTTTTTTTGCTACTATTGAAATAGTTAAGGATTGAGCTGCTCGGCTGTCCGTATAGCGCTGTCGCTCGCTGTCTTGATTTTGCCGCCATAAATGTTTGTTTTAATTGTCCTCAATTTTTTTTTTTTTTGAGTTATGTTAACTAGATCTCTAGACAGACCCCATAGGGTCACGGCGCACTCTCTGGCAATCTGACGAAATCCTGAACTGCCCCCCAGTGGCCATTGACTATATGTTAATACTGAGCTATTACCTTCTAACTCATCCTGTCATTGGCCACTGTAGGCGTCGGGGGATTTGGCGTGATGTGGTTGCCAAAGAGTGTGGCGGTTCTGAGCCCCAAGTGCCAATCTGTATCCTTAAGGAGTGTAATGCCCCAAACTACACATTTTTTTAAATAGTTTTCCACCATTCTAGGACTAGTTTGGAGCAGGGGTCCTTCTAAGGAAACTATGTGTGTTTGGTTCTCTTTCCTACTGCTTATAACCAACTGAAGGTCTATCAAGATTGAGAGACCAGATATAATGCATGTTGGACCACCATTACCCCTCCTTCCTTTGGAGATGTCAGTGGGTTGGTGCCATTACTTTCCTGGTACACTGTACCTATAGTAATATTCATAAGTTGACCATAAAGCCCTTTCTTCTCCTTACAAGGACCCTATTGGCACACTGGACCAATACAGTAGTTGACCATGAAGCTCTTTCTTCTCCTTACAAGGACCCTTTATGAAGGTCATATAGTGGGTGCCATTACCCTCCTGGCACACTGCACCTATAGTAATTTCCATAGTTTGACCATGAAAATTTCTTCTCCTTACAAGGACCCTTTGAGGGAGGTCATGTAGTGGGTGCCATTACCCTCCTGGCACATTGTATCTATATAGTAGTTGACCATGAAGCACTTTCTTCTCCTTTCATGGTGGCTCTTCACTGGGCACATCAACTATCTTCAACTACCACCTCCAAAGATCCATATGCAAGTCCAAATCCCACTCCGTTCCCTTGGCATTGGAGTCAGAAACAAAGGGGAGTGGGGTTGTGCTGAAATTTTCGAGAAATTGACAGTCACAGTTGACCACTTCTCCATTTTGTTCTAGCACCATGTTACCTAAGACCTGGAGGTTTCCCTTGGCACGTTGGCATTGACTTCTATTATTCCTGGCCATGTGTAGAACCTTAGAATTTCTACAGAAAGTTCTTAGGTACCTGGTGTTCTATCCAGAGAGCACTGGGATTTATATATGAAACCAAATACCGAATTACAGAAACCAATGAGTATTCAGCATTGACAAAAATCAAAGTGTCTGACTGCTGAGGTATGATGCGTATGTGATCTACTGACTTGTAGCCGGCGTCGTCTTTGGCTTGTTCGTCCTGTATTATACTTTGTCATTCACTGTGTCACAGAGCAGGACAAAAAATAAAGGGGGGTACATAGTTTTGCATTGCAGTTTGATGGAAAGAGCATGTTGCAAATAGTTTTGACTAGTACGATAAGATCTACTGAGAAGAGGCGACATAGTATATGGCTAGATGGAAGTATATATGTACATGGGAATATATATATATATATATAAAATGGGGAAACTATTTTTATTTATATAGTTCCCCTTTAAATATAATTTAGGGAGACTTGTAGAAGGATTGGAGGGGTGGTAGGGGGGATGTGCATGTGAATTTGAGGGTTGGTAGAAAGGATTGCATGTGAATCTCTGTAAATAGTCAATAACAAATCTACGGTTTTGTTTATACAGTGGTTGTGCAGAGCTGTGCGTCTCCATGGTTACAGACTACAATCTAACCCTGTGTAGTCTGATCCTTCAGTCTTCTGTTTTTCATTCTCCTCTACCTTATTTTCTTGCCAAAGGGAAGAGCGGAGTGCACGGAGCGCAGGGTTGGTAATCTTTAACCTCATAGATCTGCATAAAAACTTTGTACACAAAACAGAAGATTTGTTAAAGTTGCTATTTTTTTTTTTTGCTATTAAAATTGATTATAGAGAATTTTGCAGTGGACATTTTTAAGGGCATGTCTCACTAACATCAGCTCCCCTCCCCTAAATCAGAGGGGCAAAATTCAGCACCTGCCCTATGCCAATAGCTGCTATTGACCAGGACATACAGATGGGACCTGTTGTATTGCTGGTCTGGTCTGGTGTCTGATGCCCTTTTAAGTGAGTGGGATGTACTTAAATATGGTTAAGCGGGGGCGGGACTGTGTCCTCAGCCATAGCACCACCCTAGCAGAAGTTTGCCACGTATTTGCGGTGTTGTTGTTGAGTTCCTGTGGATGTGACTGCTCATTAAGGCCACATTGTGGAGAGTCTGTTGTACTGGCCGCCAGGTAACACCTCCATGTTGTTCTGTCTCACTGTCATGTCGCCGTCTTAGTCACAACAAAGAATATCCTGATGTGTGCAATTGTTTGCTACCGTTGTGTTAAATACTTACGACAATCTTGTATCCCATGCGTCGTATCGTATTGAGCGTTAGGTTTGTGCAACTCAGAGAAGGTGCAGAAGATTTATTATTGATCTGTAGAATTTTTTGTATCCAATGAATATTAATGATTTCCAAGTGAACATAAAATCGTATTTATCAAATTATCTGCACATCATTTCAATAAACCAGTGTGACCAGATCCTGTCGTGTCGCCTGTTTGTTACACGTTCGCACATTTCTGACTTTTATTCCCCGTTTTTTTTATTTTTTTCCCCAAGTATTTTTTCACTTCCGTTTCCCATATGAAAATAATTTTATTGTTCCCTTGGTACAGTCTTTGGAAATGTGCAAAAATAGCCCTACCATGGAACTCCTGAAAATTAATAGTACCTGAAAACGTTGTCATAAAATAAAAGACTTTGAGAATTCCCCTTTTTTATACACATAAATGGGCACTAACATTTTAACAAACATTGCAAATGAATAGACTTTGTGATATAGCTTATCAGAGAAAATGCCTCTTTCTGGCGCTTTCCCTGTTCCCTTTTCTTGCTAATCTGATATTAACTCTGAAATCGCTGCTGAATCTGTCTTGATAGAGCAAGACAGACTGCAGCTCACAGATTCGCAGCTTTGCATTAAAGTTTATAAAGAAGGCAGAGGGTAAGCAGGAAGCGGGTGAGAAACAGATGCACAGACAGAGACTGCTGGAGCTCAATAGGAAGTTTCTATCTCACCCCAAGTACTTTATTTCCATCAACACAGGTCAGTACTTCTCCATCATGCCTATAGAGCATATTCTCCCCTACTTTCTGTGTGCAGTATATGTCAGAGATTATAACAGCTATTCTACACCCATTGGCTCACAAAAAAGAGAAGTAGAGATAGAACCTGCAGAGGGGAAAATGGCGAAAAATGCAGAATATAAAAGTCATATAAAGGCCAGAAATAGAGTTACTCCTTATTTACAAGTATTGTACTACTGATATATGCAAAGCTTGTTTAAAGGTTAGGTATGCTCTAAGATTGATGGTTTATACATATGAAATAATAAAATGACAGATATAAATATATTAGTCTTCTGTCCTGGTGATTTTTTCTTAAAAAAACAAAAAAAACAAAAACAAAGGCCTGTATTGCATGATTTTTTATTGAATACCCTATAATGGCAAAAAAAAAAAATCTGGTAATTGGAAAGAACTGGCAGTGCCATCCATATCTGTATAAACTAATCAGTGCCATCTTCCCAAATACTTATCAAATTTTATATCTTTTTTTTTTTTTTTTTTTTGTTACTGATACAGGTTCAGACAGGTGTAAAATACCTAAACGCCTACAGTTTTCTGAAATTTGAAGCATTTTTTTTTTAAATAAAGCATTTTTTAGCCATTTTTTTTCCAATAATAAAATTTGCTGTAATAAGTGTTTCCAGTTATATAAAAAAGTGCACTGAAATCTATTAAAGAGTGAAAAAAAAATGTCAGACCTTAGCAAAAAATGTAAAAAAAACTAAAAATAAAAATCACTGACAACTTGGAAGCTAGGAACCTTTGCTTGGTGCCCGCAAGAGTGTAAGGCAGAAAGACAGACGGGCTGGCTGGGATTGGTTGGGGATTTATAGGCTGGGGTGTGCACACCCTTTAGGCAGCAGAGGAAGATGTGCGAGCGAAGCAGCGAGGATGAGGAGGTAAAGCATGGTGCGACCTATAAGTGACAGCCAGTCACTAAAGGTACAAAATACCAACAAACATTTCAGCCAAAAAAACTAAAACAAGAAAAAAAAAAAACTTTCACACCGAGAAGTGTTATTTTTACTTACTACAAAATATTTAGTACATAGATATTCATCTGAAACATACAAACAAATTCATCTACAACCCGCCACCAAAAAAATTCTGAAAATAATCTGCATGTGACCGTCATCTATTTTCCAAAGTGAAGTTTTTATATGCAAGGTTAAAAAAAAAAAAAAAAAAAAAAGAGAAACTGCACAAAATCAGCTGGACTGAAGCATCTGATGGGAACATCACAAAGGCAAAGGACTAAAATAAAGGGAAAAAATTCTGAACATTTCAAAAACTTTTCCTCCAAAAATATACACAATTCACCCACATAGTCAAAGAGGGGCAGAGCTCAAAGAGAAATTTCTGTAACCTGGATGGGATGAAAGTTGATGATGGATAAAACACGACATGTCGTCCTCTTAAACGCCTCTTCATACTTCTAGTTACAATTTTCTATACTGTAGAAAAAAAAGAGAAAACATTTTTCATCCCAAAATAGTACCACAGATTTCTATAGGTCGAGACGGCCATTTCAGCTCTGCTTCATTGAATGGTGAACCTATTGGTGAATTATTTCGAAAGGAATTGTTTGGTCAGTGAAATCTTTGAAAAAAAGGTAGAATGGAAAAAAAATAATAAAAGCAGGAATATACCCCTTACTCATTTCCTGCTCAACTCTCTATAGTGCCCTCCAAAAATGACGTCCGTACCTGGACGTGTGACCTCAGGGATGACATTTCAGCACCAATGAGCTCATGGCAGCAGCCTGTCATTGGTGAAGTGTCCTTATTGGGACGACCACTCACAAGGTCAGTATATGGAAACTTGTGAGACCAGGAAGCATTGGGGCAGGAGATCTGAAGGCTCATGTATTATTTCTTTTTGTACAAGTCTAAGCTGTTTCTCAATAAATTGCCTTGACATCCCCTTTAAGGGTCATCATGATTTTACTTACCTAAAGTTTAAGCAATGGATGGGGATGTAACCATCTGAAAGGTGAGAACAGATATTAGCGGCTTCCAGCTGAGGTTTTTATTTATATTACTTCTACTTGGTTCTTAGCACTGCAGATGGAGTAGACTCTACGTACATTTTCCAGCAAAATTTCGGCAAATGATTTGGTCTTCACTGGTGACATCGATGACTTCAACAGTTTCTCCTGGTTTTACAGCAAGTTCTAGTTTATTTTGAGGTGAGAGTGGAGCCAAATCATTGATGGTCGCAATGTTGATAATATTAATTTCGCCGGTGTACTGAAGAATATAGAGAATATAAAAGTAATCAACACCACATAATACACAGACCGGACCAAAAGAAGTGTAGAAAGCAACCATCAGAGAAAACAAAGACTATAACGCTGCTCTCATGTACAAGAATATAACTACTATAATACTGCCTCTATGTACAAGAATATAACTACTATAATACTGCCCCTATGTACAAGAATATAACTACTATAATACTGCTCCTATGTACAAGAATATAACTACTATAATACTGCTCGTATGTACAAAAATATGACTACTATAATACTGCTCCTATGTACAAGAATATAACTACTATAATACTGCCCCCTATGTACAAGAATATAACTACTATAATACTGCTCCTATGTACAAGAATATAACTACTATAATACTGCCCCCTATGTACAAAAATATAACTACTATAATACTGCTCCTATGTACAAGAATATAACTACTATAATACTGCTCCTATGTACAAGAATATAACTACTATAATACTGCCCCCTATGTACAAAAATATAACTACTATAATACTGCTTCTATGTACATGAATATAACTACTATAATACTGCCCCCTATGTACAAGAATATAACTACTATAATACTGCTCCTATGTACAAGAATATAACTACTATAATACTACACCTATGTACAAGAATATAACTACTATAATACTACCTCCTATGTACAAGAATATAACTACTATAATACTGCTCCTATGTACAAGAATATAACTACTATAATACTGCTCCTATGTACAAGAATATAACTACTATAATACTGCTCCTATGTACAAAAATATAACTACTATAATACTGCTCCTATGTACAAGAATATAACTACTATAATACTGCCCTATGTACAGAATATAACACTATAATACTACACCAGTACAAGAATATAACTACATAATACACCCTATGTACAAGAATATAACTACTATAATACTGCTCGTATGTACAAGAATATAACTACTATAATACTGCTCCTATGTACAAGAATATAACTACTATAATACTGCTCCTATGTACAAAAATATGACTACTATAATACTGCTCCTATGTACAAGAATATAACTACTATAATACTGCCCCCTATGTACAAGAATATAACTACTATAATACTGCTCCTATGTACAAGAATATAACTACTATAATACTACCTCCTATGTACAAGAATATAACTACTATAATACTGCCCCCTATGTACACAAATATAACTACTATAATACTGCTCCTATGTACAAGAATATAACTACTATAATACTGCTTCTATGTACATGAATATAACTACTATAATACTACACCTATGTACAAGAATATAACTACTATAATACTACCTCCTATGTACAAGAATATAACTACTATAATACTACACCTATGTACAAGAATATAACTACTATAATACTGCTAGTATGTACAAGAATATAACTACTATAATACTGCTCCTATGTACAAGAATATAACTACTATAATACTGCCTCTATGTACAAGAATATAACTACTATAATACTGCCCCTATGTACAAGAATATGACTACTATAATACTGCTCCTATGTACAAGAATATAACTACTATAATACTACCTCCTATGTACAAGAATATAACTACTATAATACTACACCTATGTACAAGAATATAACTACTATAATACTACCTCCTATGTACAAGAATATAACTACTATAATACTGCTCCTATGTACAAGAATATAACTACTATAATACTACCTCCTATGTACAAGAATATAACTACTATAATACTACACCTATGTACAAGAATATAACTACTATAATACTACTCCTATGTACAAGAATATAACTACTATAATACTGCTCCTACGTACAAGAATATAACTACTATAATACTACCTCCTATATACAAGAATATAACTACTATAATACTGCTCCTATGTACTAGAATATAACTACTATAATACTACCTCCTATGTACAAGAATATAACTTCTATAATACTGCTCCTATGTACAAGAATATAACTACTATAATACTGCTCCTATGTACAAGAATATAACTACTATAATACTACCTCCTATGTACAAGAATATAACTACTATAATACTGCCCCCTATGTACACAAATATAACTACTATAATACTACCTCCCATGTACAAGAATATAACTACTATAATACTGCTCCTATGTACAAGAATATAACTACTATAATACTACTCCTATGTACAAGAATATAACTACTATAATACTACTCCTATGTACAAGAATATAACTACTATAATACTGCTCCTATGTACAAGAATATAACTACTATAATACTGCTCCTATGTACAAGAATATAACTACTATAATACTACCTCCTATGTACAAGAATATAACTACTATAATACTGCCCCTATGTACAAGAATATAACTACTGTAATACTGCCCCTATGTACAAGAATATAACTACTATAATAATGCACTATATGTTGGACACCAAGTGCTTGTTCTTTTTTAACATTAAAATCTATGGGTAACGGACAGTAACGGACGGGTGTCCAATATACCGTCCGTTATTACTGTCCGTTTTTTTTTCTGCGCATGCTCAGAAAGCAGAAACAAAAAAAAACAAACAACAAGAAACGGACACTAACGGATACTAATGTGTCCATTAAATGGATCAGTTAAAAAAACGGATACATTAACATCAGTTAGTGTGCGTTAATGTCTGTTATGATAGGTGTCCGTTTTTTTTTTGTTTGTTTTTTTTTAACAGACACTGTCATAACAAATATCCAATGGTAGTATGAACCCTGCCTTACGTGTAATGGCTGAAATGCAGAGGAATTAATAAGAGGAGAGAACCTGGAATTTCTCACGGAATATCTTTTCTTCTTTGGTAAACTTCTTTACTCCTGACACAGAGGAAGATTTTCTGAAAATAAATATTCATAATAGTACGAAATATGATACAATATGAAATGAAAATAGATAGATATGATATATATATATATATATATATATATATATATATATATATATACAGTACAGACCAAAAGTTTGGACACACCTTCTCATTCCAAGAGTTTTTTGTATTTTCATGACTATAAAAATTGTAGATTCACACTGAAGGCATCAAAACTATGAATTAACACATGTGGAATTATATACTTAACAAAAAAGTGTGAAACAACTGAAAATATGTCTTATATTCTAGGTTCTTCAAAGTAGCCACCTTTTGCTTTGATTACTGCTTTGCACACTCTTGGCATTCTCTTGATGAGCTTCAAGAGGTAGTCACCTGAGATGGTCTTCCAACAGTCTTGAAGGAGTTCCCAGAGATGCTTAGCACTTGTTGGCCCTTTTGCCTTCACTCTGCGGTCCAGCTCACCCCAAACCATCTGGATTGGGTTCAGGTCTGGTGACTGTTGAGGCCAGGTCATCTGGCGTAGCACCCCATCACTCTCCTTCTTGGTCACATAGCCCTTACACAGTCTGCAGGTGTGTTTGGGGTCATTGTCCTGTTGAAAAATAAATGATGGTCCAACTAAACGCAAACTGGATGGAATAGCATGCCGCTGCAAGATGCTGTGGTAACCATGCTAGTTCAGTATTCCTTCAATTTTGAATAAATCCCCAACAGTGTCACCAGCAAAGCCCCCCCACACCATCACACCTCCTCCTCCATGCTTCACGGTGGGAACCAGGCATGTAGAGTCACCTTTTCGTTCACCTTTTCTGCGTCGCACAAAGACATGGTGGTTGGAACCAAAGATCTCAAATTTGGACTCATCAGACCAAAGCCCAGATTTCCACAGGTCTAATGTCCATTCCTTGTGTTCTTCTTGTGCTTGTTGCCTGTCCTTAGCAGTGGTTTCCTAGCAGCTATTTTACCATGAAGGCCTGCTGCACACAGTCTCCTCTTAACAGTTGTTGTAGAGATGTGTCTGCTGCTAGAACTCTGTGTGGCATTGACCTGGTCTCTAATCTGAGCTGCTGTTAACATGCGATTTCTGAGGCTGGTGACTCGGATGAACTTATCCTCCGCAGCAGAGGTGACTCTTGGTCTTCCTTTCCTGGGGCGGTCCTCATGTGAGCCAGTTTCTTTGTAGCACTTGATGGTTTTGGCCACTGCACTTGGGGACACTTTCAAAGTTTTCCCAATTTTTCGGACTGACTGACCTTCATTTCTTAAAGTAATGATGGCCACTCGTTTTTCTTTACTTAGCTGCTTTTTTCTTGCCATAATACAAATTCTAGCACTCCATTCAGTAGGACTATCAGCTGTGTATCCACCTGACTTCTGAACAACACAACTGATGGTCCCAACCCCATTTATAAGGCAAGAAATCCCACTTATTAAACCTGACAGGGCACACCTGTGAAGTGAAAACCATTTTGGGTGACTACCTCTTGAAGCTCATCAAGAGAATGCCAAGAGTGTGCAAAGCAGTAATCAAAGCAAAAGGTGGCTACTTTGAAGAACCTAGAATATAAGACATATTTTCAGTTGTTTCACACTTTTTTGTTAAGTATATAATTCCACATGTGTTAATTCATAGTTTTGATGCCTTTAGTGTGAATCTACAATTTTTATAGTCATGAAAATACAGAAAACTCTTGGAATGAGAAGGTGTGTCCAAACTTTTGGTCTGTACTGTATATTAGATAGATACAGTAGATATGAGATAGATAGATATGAGATAGATAGCTAGATAGATAGATAGATATGAGATAGATAGATATGAGATAGATAGATATGAGATAGATAGATATGAGATAGATAGATAGATATGAGATAGATAGATAGATATGAGATAGATAGATAGATAGATAGATAGATAGATAGCTATGAGATAGATATGAGATAGTTAGATATGAGATAGATAGATATGAGACAGATAGATAGATAGATCTTATGTACACACATTTCTGAATCTTTCCGTTCTTTATGTTTGTGGAATATTGATTTCCATACTGGAGATTTTTCTTCTTTTTCTCTTCTATAATAAATAACATGAATTCATTACTATTCAGAGCAGGTTTAATGACACGTTATAGATTTTCTTAATATGTAGATATGTATACATTTACCTTTCCTGCTCCTCATTTTTCTGTGTTAACGTTATATCTGTGGAAGATAAAATGAATGTAATCTGTGGATTTATGGTAAATTATTTAAGGCAGCTTTTCATAAACCTGACCAGCAGGTGGCGATATGCATTGATATTTTAGACTATACCAGGAAATAGAGAAGAATATTACCTATAGCTTTTTCCAAACCAAAACCATAATGGGACCCCATTTAGAGCTTTGCTACAGGGCCCCTTTTCTTTCAGGTACCCCATTACAACATCATCACAGCAGCACAGGATAATAAATAGCCACATAGATTGCAAGCACTCATGGGCAGGGTCCTCTATCCACTGTTGGTCAGTATGTTAGTATTGTACTTGCTTTTGTGTATTTTGTCTTTTGTATATAAACTCAAATGTACAAACAGCAGCATTGAATTAATGATGCACTAAACATAAATAAAATTATTATTATTAGTATTAGTAGTAGTAGTAGTAGTAGTAGTAGTAGTAGTAGTATGGATTGTTATTATTATCATCATTATTATTATTAGTAGAATGGATTGTTATTAATATTAGTAGCAGTACAGATTATTATTAGTATTTATTGTTATCATCATTATTATTATTATGGATTATTAATAATAACAACAACAATACATACTACTACTACTACTACTAATAATAATAATACATAATAACACTACTACTAGTACTAATAATCCATACTAAATAATAGAAATTAATAATAAAAATCCATACTACAACTACAAATTATTATTATTATTATTATTATTATTATAACAATCCACTACTACTACTACTACTACTAATAATAATAATAATAACAACAACAATCCATACTACTACAACTATTATTATTATTATTATTATTATTATTATTATTATTATTAGTAGTAGTAGTAGTAGTAGTAGTAGTAGTAGTAGTAGTAGTAGTATGGATTGTTATTATTATCATCATTATTATTAGTAGTAGAATGGATTGTTATTAATATTAGTAGCAGTACAGATTATTATTAGTAGTATTTATTGTTATCATCATTATTATTATTATGGATTATTATTGATAATAATAACAACAACAACAACAACACATACTACTACTACTACTACTACTACTAATAATAATACATACATAACACTACTACTAGTACTAATAATCCATACTAATAATGAAAATTAATAATAACAATCCATAATATTACTGCAAATTATTATTAGTAGAATGGATATATATTATTATTATTATTATTAATAATAACAATCCATACTACTACTAAAATTATTAATAATAATCCATACTATTACTACTACTAATTAATAATAAAAATCCATACTACTACTACAAATTATTATTATTATTATTATTATTATTATTATAACAATCCATACTATTACTACTACTAATAATAATAATAACAGCAACAATCCATACTACTACAACTATTATTATTATTATTATTAATATTATTATTAATATTAGTAGTAGTTGTAGTATTATGGATTGTTATTATTATTATTATTATTATTATTATTATTATTATTATTATTATTATTAGTAGTAGTAGTAGTAGTAGTATGGATTATTAGAAGTAGTATGGATTTAAAATAATAATAATAATAATAATAATAATAATAATAATAATAATAATAATAATAATAATAATTTGTGGTAGTACTATGGATTGTTATTTATTATTATCAGTATGGATTATTATTATTATTATTATTATTATTATTATTATTATTAGTAGTAGTAGTAGTAGTAGTAGTAGTAGTGGTAGCAGTAGTATGGATTGTTATTATTATTAGAAGTAGTAAAGTTTGTTAATTATTATTATTATTATTATTATTATTATTATTATTATTAGTAGTAGTAGTAGTAGTAGTAGTAGTAGTAGTAGTAGTACTAGTATGGATTATTATTAGAAGTAGTTGTAGTAAGTAGTACTACTAACAATCCATAATACTACTACTAATAAATAATAATAATAATAATTGTTATTTATTATTATTATTATTAGTAGTAGTAGTAGTATTAATAATCCATACTTCTAACAATCCATGCTACTTCTACTAACAATGACTTACTAATACTATTATTAATAATAATAATAATAATAAATAATAGTAATAAAAACAATCCATACTACTGCAAAATTATTATTATTATTACTACAACAATCCAACACACCTACTACTACTACTACTACTACTACTACTACTACTACTAATCCATACTAACAATCCATACTACTACTACTACTTCATAATAATAATAATAATAATAATAATAATAGGTTATTATTATATTATTATTATTATTATTATTAGTAGTAGTAGTAGTAGTAGTAGTAGTAGTAGTAGTAGTAGTAGTAGTAAAAATAGTATAGATTTTTATTATTAGTAGTTTTACGTATTATTATTATTATTACTATTATTATTATTATTAGTAGTAGTAGTAGCAGCAGTATTTACTAATACTACTAATAATAATAATAACAATCCATATTAATAATATTCATCATCCATACTATACTACTACTACTACTACTACTACTACTACTAATAATAATAATAATAATCCATTACTACTACTACTACTAATAATAATCCATATTAATAAATAATAATAATAATCCATACTACTATTACTAATAATAATAATATTAGTAGTAGTTGTAGTAGTATGGATTGTTATTATTAATTATTATAATAATTTATTATTATTATTATTATTATTATTATTATTATTAGTAGTAGTAGTAGTAGTAGTATGGATTATTAGAAGCATAGATTGTAAAAAAAAATAATAATAATAATAATAATAATAATAATTTGTAGTAGTAGTTTTGCTTGTTATTTATTATTATCAGTATGGATTATTATTATTATTATTATTATTATATTTTATTATTATTATTATTATTAGTAGTAGTAGTAGTAGTAGTAGTAGTAGTATGGATTGTTATTATTAGTAGAAGTAGTAAAGTTTGTTTTTAATTTATTATTATTATTATTATTATTATTATTAGTAGTAGTATTAGTAGTAGTAGTAGTATGGATTGTTAGTAGTACTACTTACTACAACTACTTCTAATAATAATCCATACTACTACTACTACTACTACTACTACTACTACTACTACTACTACTACTAATAATAATAATAATAAGAAGAAGAAAGAAGAATCCATTTTACTATTACTAATAGTTAATAATCCATACTTCTAACAATCCATGCTACTACTACTAATAATAACTTAATAATAATACTATTAATAATAATATTAAACAAACATTAATAATAATAATAATAATAATAATAATAATAATAATAAAAACAATCCATACTACTGCAAAATTATTATTATTATTATTATTACTACAACAATCCATACTACTACTAATAATACATACATACATACATACATACTACTACTACTACTACTACTACTACTACTAATAATAATAATAATCCATACTACTACACAAAAAAAAATAATAATAATAAT
>CAMRHE010000805.1:445000-453810 GCA_947044405.1 Leptodactylus fallax
TTATGACTATTATTACTATTAATAATCATCATCATCTACTACTACTATTAATAATAAACTACTAATAATAATATTGTATGATTTATTATTTTTAATTTACTTCTAATTCCAACATTCTCCTCCTACTACTACTATAATAATAATAAATTATTATTATTATTATTATTATTATTATATTGAAGTACTAAGAAGAATCTATATTACTATTATATAACTATAATTATATATATATAACAACCCAAAATTATCCAAATTCTCCATGATCTACGCCCTCTGGTTTTTATGTGTGTTTGTCAGATGTTTTATCACATACAAAATACAAATGCATTCATATTATGAGTAACAGAACTAATATTAATATTGAAGAAATGGCCCCTCCTCACCCCTCCATACTACTCAATCAACTACTGGAAAATCACTAATAATAATCCAATCTTGCAGAATACTGCTACTACTACTGCTAAATTGATGTGTAGTAGTACCGTTTATAGATTATTACCAAATCTATTAGGATTATTATGGGCCCCCCCCCCTGTTTTAGAACTGTAGCGTCCCTTGGCTGAAACACCCACGCAGTATAGATAAATGGCAGTATGATTTATTATTTTTAATTTACTTCTAATATTCCATAGTACCTGCAGAATATCTCTCCCTATGTTTTTGGGGGGGGGGTTCTTTGCTGCCCCCCCTGGGCCCGGGCCCGGCCCCGGGGCCCCCCCCCGCGGGGGGGGGGGTGGCCCCCCCCCCCCCCCGCGGCCCTCCCCCCCGGCCGGCGGGGGGGGGGCCGGCCCCCACAATGGGCGGTGTGGTTTTTGGGGGGGGTTTTTGCTACTACTACTAATAATAGATAATAAATTATTAGTAGTGAAATGGATTATTATTATTAATAGTATTAGTATTTAGTAGTAGTAGTAGTAGTATGGATTATTCTTATTATTATTCTTATTATTATTATTATTATTATTTACTCAGTAGTAGTAGTAGTTAGTAGTAGTAGTAGTAGATAATAGTAGTATTCAGTATGGATTATTATTATTAGTAGTAGTATGGATTATTCTTATTATTACTAGTAGTAGTAGTAGTAGTAGTAGTAGTAGTAGTAGTAGAGGTAGTATGGATTATTATTAGTAGTAAATTAAAATTAATAATAATTCATGCTGCTATTTATCTATACTGCTCCTATAATAGTAATACTAATAATACTAATACTTTTTATCTATAAACTACTATTAGTTTATTATTATAAATAATTAGTAGTAGTAGTTTATAGATTATTAAAAGTATTATTAGTAGTATTTTGGCAGCAGTATTGATAAATAGCAGTATGAATTATTATTACTACTACTAATCACCCATACTACTAACTATTATTATTATTATTATTATTATTATTATTATCCATACTACTAATATTATATTATTATTTATAGTACTAGTATGCATTATTAATATTATTAGCAGTATTACTAGTATGGAATAGTAGTACTATGGATGATGTTTATTATTATTAGCAGTAGTAGTATGGATTATATTAATTAATATATAATAATAATAATAATAATAATAATAATAATAATAATAATAATAATAATAATAATAATAATCCATGCTACCACTACTAACAATAATATTAATAATCTATTCTACTACTACTAATAACAACAACAACAACAATAATAATAATAATAATAATGATAATAATAATAATAATAATAATAATAATAATACATACTGCTACTTATCTATAACTCTACTACAATATTACTACTGCTGTAGTAATAATAATCCATAGTACAAGTAATTCTAATAATAATAATATTCCATACTGCTACTTATCCATAAGTCTACTACAATAATAATAAAATAATAATAATAATTATTATAATAATAATAATAATTATTATTATTATTATTATTATTATTATTATTATTGGGGCTGAACTACAAATTATGAACATACATGATTAGGAGCCATTCACCAAAATTAATGTTTTCCTAAAGTTGAAGAAAATTTGTACTTTAAGTGGAGAAATCTAAGTTAAGTACCATATCACTCCTTATTAGGGGTTATATTATTTTATGCACAGATGTAGCAGAGTGATGCGGAGTGATATCTCTCTATAAATCCATTAATAGTCAAGTACACTTTAGCTAAATTTGCAAGTAGTTTATCTCTATAACACTAGCGCCACCTGTTGATCAGACCTAGGAAATGCCTGTCCTCAAAATGTCAGAATTATAAGATTATTATTTTGCATGTATTCTCATTTGCATGTAGTTCAGCGATTATGTTCTAAATTTAGAGATTTCTAAAATCGCCCCCCCTTGTCTTCTATCCATATAATGGCGGAGAGCTTAGGATCATAATGTATATACACACACGTGGACAAAATTGTTGGTTCCCCTCCCTCATTTAATGAAAGAAAACCCCACAATGGTCACAGAAATAACTTGAATCTGACTAAAGTAATAATATATATAAAAATTCTATGAAAATGAACAAATGAAAGTCAGACATTGCTTTCCAACCAGGCTTCAACAGGATTTTAAAAAAAAGAAAACTCATGAAACAGGCCTGGACAGAAATGATGGTTCCCTTAGTTGCACAACCTTTTGAGGCAATCCCTGCAATCAGACGATTCCTGTAACTGTCAATGAGACTTCTGCACCTCTCAGCAGGGATTTTGGCCGCTCCTCATGAGCAAACTGCTCCAGTTGTCTCGGGTGTGAAGGGTGCCTTTTCCAGACGGCATGTTTCAGCTCCTTCCAAAGATGCTCAATAGGATTTAGGTCAGGGCTCCTAGAAGGCCACTTCAGAATAGTCCAATGTTTTCCTCTTAGCCATTCTTGGGGTTTTTTAGCTGTGTTTTGGGTCATTATCCTGTTGCAAGACCCATGACCTGCGACTGAGACAAAGCTTTCTGACACTGGGCAGCACATTTCTCTCTAGAATCCCTTGATAGTCTTGAGATTTCATTGTACCCTGCACAGATTCAAGACACCTTGTGCCAGATGCAGCAAAGCAGCCCCAGAACATAACAGAGCCTCCTCCATGTGTCACAGTAGGGACAGTGTTCTTTTCAAGATAGGCTTCATTTTTCCGTCTGTGAACATAGAGCTGATATGCCTTGCCAAAAATTTCGATTTTTGTCTCATCTGTCCATAGGACATTCTCCCAGAAGCTTTGTGGCTTGTCAACATGTAGTTTGGCAAATTCCAGTCTGTCAGATTCAGGTTATTTCTGTGACCATTGTGGGGTTTTCTTTCATTAAACGAGGAAGGGACCAACTATTTTGTCCACGTGTGTAAGTTTAATATGTCAAGGACAACAGTGATTACAGAAGACATAATACTTACTCAAATTAGGAAGGACAGGGGCACATCTAGAAAGAGAGAGGCACATGAGCGAGGATGGATTTATAGCTCCAGACATGGCGGTACCAACAGTAATATTATTTGACAAATGCTGGGCAGGTACAATAGGGAGCTATTTTTTATCACTATGTATCATTATGCTTAGGGCACTGACACACTTGTGGGCATTAATATTTTGTTGCTATTTTGGGACACTATATGGCATTATGCTTAGACATAGTTATTTTGGCACTGTTTGGCTGTATTATTTGGGCACAATACGACAGTATTTTTTTATTAAATATCTTCTTGCTTAGATACATAGATACATATATTTCAGCACTGTGAGTCATTATTTGGGAAGTTTTTACAGCACTATTTTTGCACAGTATGGTACTTTTTTTTTCTCCTGTATATCATTATGTTTGGGCTCTGTTATTTTGGCACGGTTACTTGTGCACTGTTGAGCAGTATTACTTGGGTATTATATCAGAATACTACTTGGGCACAGTAACCTGGTACTTTTTGGTAAGTTTATATTATTATACTTAGGACTGGCTATTTGGCATGGTTTGGGCACTGCTTGGCGGTAGTATTTGAGCACAATAAAGTGATATTTTTGGCCATTTTATATCATTATGCTTAGACACTGTAATTATGGTTTGTGTACTGTTGTGTACTTGTTTACCACATAGTAATAATATTTGGGCACAGAATGGCAGTATTTTATTGACCACTATATGGCGTAATGCTTAGGCACTGTTATTTTAAGGACTGAGTTATTATTTGTGTACTGTTGGGCAGTTCTGCTTGGGTAGTTCTGCTTGGGTACTACACAGTAATATTATTTGGGCACAGAATGGCAGTATTTTATTGACCACTATATGGCGTAATGCTTAGGCACTGTTATTTTAAGGACTGAGTTATTATTTGTGTAATGTTGGGCAGTTCTGCTTGGGTAGTTCTGCTTGGGTACTACACAGTAATATTATTTGGGCACAGAATGGCAGTATTTTAATGACCACTATATGGCGTAATGCTTAGGCACTGTTATTTTAAGGACTGAGTTATTATTTGTGTACTGTTGGGCAGTTCTGCTTGGAGTTCTGCTTGGGTACTACACAGTAATATTATTTGGGCACAGAATGGCAGTATTTTATTGACCACTATATGGCGTAATGCTTAGGCACTGTTATTTTAAGGACTGAGTTATTATTTGTGTACTGTTGGGCAGTTCTGCTTGGGTACTACACATTAATATTATTTGGGCACTGTGGTATTTTTTTTTTACCACTATATGGCGTTATGATTAGGCACACTTTGATTCATAGTTTTTTGTGTATTATTTGGCAGTATTACCTGGGTAACATGGAGTAATATTATTTGGGCACAGTAAGGTATTTTCAGCCATCATGTTATGGGTGTTGCCTTTTGAAGATGAAACCACCAGAGACATATCTGACCCTGGTCTTGTTCAGAGACCTGATAAGTCCAGAAGGTGAAGCCCCCTATATAAGAAGACGCCATCTATAGGTCATCTATATTACACACTTACCCCAGATCGTCTTTTTTGGATTTATCTTTCTTGAAAAAACTTCCAAACAGTTTTCCTGTTCCACCAGAACTGAAAAGAGAAGAGTTTTAAGACCAGAACTCCAGCAGATCCCTGAATACAGACCCAGCGTCCATGTCATGCAGTAAGGACTCCGCACCTGCACATCCAACTACACTTACAGTCACATGTACAGAAGGCCCGAGGCCCCCTTTACTATCTCAAATAAAGGAAATAGATTTTGTTTTTTCAGTTCATCACAAACTTTATCCTGCTTGCTGTAACATTACAGGCTGAAATCCTCCTCACACATCTGCCAGTTTGTTACAATGTATCAGAGAAAATAATGCACACTATATACAAATGTATAAATAACTTGTGTAATTCCTTCTATTGACAACTAGGTGTGACCATTATCAGTCTGACACTATCGAAACGGAGTTGTGGAAGGACATACCCGATTGACTAGGGGGATGGTGACACTCAGTAGTCATGTTTTTTAATACATTTCCAGGAAGAGTTCCAGAGCAACAACACAACATAGAGGTCTAAGAAAGGACCCCCCAGAACAGACATGTCAGGAGAACTGCAGGGACTTCTTAAGATGCTGCTGACCTGTTAGATGTTTGGCTTGTTGTGCTGACGTCATCATATAAGTCATCGGCTTGTGCAGAATCTAAAAAGATGATTTCGGAGTTTAGAAAGTAAAAGATCTGCAAATACTGAGGATGGAGTCACGTGTTACAGCTGATATATTCTAATAACTAATGGGTCACCCCCATGAGATTGGCCGCAGTATGCGTCTGGGATAGAGGATCAGACTGGGGGCGCTGCGGGGCAGGAACTGGAGGGAGTGATGGCAAATTCTGGGATCTTAGTATTTCTGCTTGGGTGGAGTTTTCTGGACATTCCAGCCCATAAAAAGCAAGTGGGACTTAGTGTGTTATTGTGGTGCATGCTAGAGACCCCAACACATAGTAACGAAAAGACAGACAGAGGGGACCAGCAGGGAGGGAGATAGACAGAGGGGATCGGCAGGGAGGGAGATAGACAGAGGGGATCGGCAGGGGAGTGAGATAGACAGAGGGGATCGGCAGGGGAGAAAGACAGACAGAGGGGACCGGCAGGGAGTGAGATAGACAGAGGGGATCGGCAGGGAGGAGAAAGACAGAGGGAGGGCAGGAAGAGGGGACCGGCAGGGAGTGAGATAGACAGAGGGGAACGGCAGGGGAGAAAGACAGACAGAGGGGACCGGCAGGGAGAAAGATAGAAGGGAAGGGGGGGAGGGGAGAGAGAGGGGGGGGATGGGGGGGAGGGAGATAGACAGAGGGGATCGGCAGGGGAGGGAGACAGACAGAGGGGACCGGCAGGGAGTGAGATAGACAGAGGGGATCGGCAGGGGAGAAAGACAGACAGAGGGGACCGGCAGGGAAGGAGATAGACAGAGGGGATCGGCAGGGAGAAAGATAGAGGGGACCGGCAGGGAGGGAGATAGACAGAGAGGAACGGCAGGGGAGAAAGACAGACAGAGGGGACCGGCAGGGAGAAAGATAGAGGGGATCGGCAGGGAGGGAGATAGACAGAGAGGAACAGCAGGGGAGAAAGACAGACAGAGGGGACCGGCAGGGAGGAATTAATTGTACTTTGGGAGAATAGGAATGGAGTGACTGATGCATCTGACATAGACTTTCCCCCACCCAAGAGCTATACAGTATGTAATGGACACATCTGGCAAAGTGAGAATGGCCCTGAATGACATTAATACTGTTACAGTAACACTTACAGCTGTCTGAGCGTGTCATTGTGTCTGCACTGCTTCTACTGGAAAAAATATAGATGTATTAATACCCAGAATGCATCCCTTCTACAAAAATCATTAAATGTATGTACAAAAGTCAAATCTAACCAAAATTCTTTATTAATATATATTTTATCCAATGTAAAAGTAGATTATACTTGAAAGCAATGAACTACTGCCCCCTAGTGGACACGTTATCAGGAAATAGGATGCAATACAAGATTTTCAGAGTAGAATAATCTATCACCTGTCCTTCCTCCCGACTTCTACATCAGCGTAGTGATCATGGTGGGCAGGAGCAAGGGATAGGTGCTGGTTACTGAAGGCCTTGATGTCTTCGATGACCTGCAGACCGGCCACAGGAATAAATCCATCTGTCAAAACAATGCAGACAATTGAAAGAGAACCTCCAGCAGACACAGGAGATCCCCGCCCCCACCTCTCATGTCCCAGCCAATAGCCTTACATTACATAGAGGAAGCCTTGGGGGAGATGGAGAGGCTTCAGCAAAACTACTCAGATCTATAAAGATTTACAGCTGTCAAATCCTGTTTTGCCATTTTTTCCCAATTATTCACTTTTTCTAGGTTTGCTTCACACTTTGCACCATTGCTTTACAGGGTGGAGGCCATTAGTCTGGATTATCTGCCTCCAAAAAGAAGACATTTCACCACCATCTCTCTCCTCTATTGCTCCGGAGATTAATAGCCCCCCTTCCACTGATTTTGGCACACTTGGAATTTTTGCTGCAGCCCCCTCCATTCCTGAGCAATCAGTTCTGTTAGTTTTGGTGCCTGATATGTTAACTAGACTTCCTAATATCAAGTAGGTGGTGTCTCAAAGCTTTGACACTGTCTCCGTCTGATTGGAGCTCTGAGCCACACCCACTTGCCTGCTCCTCCCTGACACCACCCACTTGACATTAGGGAGTCTAGTCTTCACTAGGCCAGGCGGTGGTGGGTGGGGGTTTTTGTTTATCCCCGGCGTATTTCCTGTTGCTTCATAGCCTGTGTGACATAGCAGGGGGTCCTGAGTCTCACACAACACAGCGCCACCTAGTGAGCCTCACACATGCATTACACCTCCCATAGGATTGAATAGTAACCAAATGTCCAATGGGAGGACATCGCCTGGGAAAAGGGGAGGAGTCAGCTGATCACTGGGTCCCCATGGTAACACCCCCTGCAGGAAGGTCCTGCGTGTGAGGAGTTAGAAGTGTGGAGTGTTAGGAGGAGGAGGTGAGGAGATAAGTGTGATGTCCTGTGAAGAAAGCAGTGAGTTTAGTGCAGGAATCTCAAGTCCTAGACAGGCCCAGGAAGGTTGGAGAGCTGACATACTCCAGCTATTCAGAAGATCCTGTCCCCTGTCTGCCTAGCCATCGCCCTGAAGGAAGTCAAGCATCATTATCTTGTCAGCCTGAGACTGTGGAGAGAACATTCTGGAACACGTGCTCCATAGCAAGTATCACAGGATCCAGGGGCCAAGGCCAGACCTGTGGAATATCCTGCCACCCTGACTATTGCACCCCGAAACTCTGAGCTATCAGGACCACATAACGTGAGTGGGGAATATTATGTACTAGTATCATGGTGGGCATCCTCCTATGAGCCAAATAGGAGCCCAGACGCACCTTAGGGCTGTAACACTGAAGTATAAGGGGCTAGGAACACCTTTCATCAAGTCTACCCTGCACCCCAGGACTTTGCTGTGTCACCAGGCGTACTCCCGTTGTTTTGTATTGAAGAAACTGTTTAAGCATTTGTGCCTCCACACCCATGGAAGTAAAAGTTCAACTTTACAACCGTTTCTGTGTCTGACTCTGCACTGACAACATCAGGGCGCCCCAAACACCACCAGTCGGCACAGTATAGGGGAAGCGCCCCGGGGGAACAATCACCACCAACATTTGTGCAGCCCCCTCATCACCGGTACCAGTGGTGGTAACGTGGGACAGCACCAGCGCTGCGCCCTCGTGCCCAGAGACCGTGACAAGTCTGCGCTGTTTGCACCCCGCAATCCCAACTGCAGCGTTACCTTCCATCTGGTCACCGCAAGAAAAACTGGCGTCACGAACAGGATACGGGTGTGTGCCATTTTGAGAAAGTT